>VDFB02128399.1:0-20512 GCA_007258455.2 Sequoia sempervirens | reverse complement strand
ATTGTATTTCTACAGTCCAGAGGCGTCTAGCCTTTAGGATTGTCAGATGAGGTCATTCGCTTTCGAAGTCTTCACGGGATTCAAGCGTAATTAATTTATCTATTCAACGAGCCCAGCCATTAGCTTCCAGGATTTGGCAGTCGCTCGTACGTGCGAGGTCTTTGGCGAAGTGTTGAAAAGTGAAGATAACTCGCAAAATGGCCAAGTGTTGGTCGTTTATTCCATCTTGGGATGGGTTTCTTCTCTATTTTGAGGTCTTAGAAGCAGTTTCTTTGTTTTCATCACCTCTAGAGACTTCTCTTGTCAATTCTTCTGGCTGTCCGTTAAAACAAACGTGGCTCGAATCGGATCATCCCAGCTCTCAGTATCGGAGGACAAAGTAGGGTACTTGGATGAAAGTTCAACTTTCGTCAAAACGCTGCCAGTTCAACTGAAGGCCAGTCGCGCTTTTACATTTGAGGCCCTTAATGCAATTTCCAGATGCCGTGTGTATATCCGTTGGATGCAGAATGTCTCCAGTCATGCAGTGAACTTGGTTTCCTGTCAGCAGGGTTCACCGTTCGTCGTCAGCAGCTGTTTGAAGTGTCAGATGGCAGTTTAGGAAATTGGTTTGTCTAGAACCCTTAAATGAATTTAATCAGGGGCTACCTAATTTTTTAGGGTGTTAAATGATGGATTTTGCAGTGATGACTCCCAGCAGACATTTCTTACTTGCTCAACAGGCTTCGCGATGAATATCTCAGTTTAGTCTCAGCATCATCCGGTCACCGGGAAATCAGTGTCGAAGATGGCCAATCATAACTTTGTCGTCAGCTATAAAATAGGAAGTTAATAAAAAGTAATATCTTGAGCAAATGGACGCCTATGAGCTCAAACGATGACTTTTTGGAATCAGTGAAGTTTGTCGGTGAATCTCAAAGAAAACGGCAGAATATTCAAAATTTGATCATTTAGGTTCACATACTTCAATGACAACAGCAAAACCCATGTCTTAGATTTTTTCGAGAAAATTACCTCATAGCTTTTATTTTAAAGCTCTATGCTCTTTTCCGAGAATTCCTTTGCATGTGGGTTAGAAACACATATTTTTCAAAATCAAACTATCTAGGTTGTCTTAGAATTTCGTTCAATACAAAACCCATGTTCCAAATTTTTTCAGGAAAAATTGCCCCGAGTGAGCTCTAGAACCCCTGCTTTTCTCGACTGAAAATCATTTGCATGCCTAGCTAAAACTCACTTTTTCAAATTTTTATTGATCTGGGTTTGCTTAGAATTCGATTTTGCACAAAACCCACATTTCAGAAAAAATTTGAAATTTTTTCCTACCACAAACTATTTTTAGCCTTATCTAGAGCTTTTTTCAGCGTTTCCATAAAGTTGTCCAAATATACCCAACCTCACAGTCAAAAGTCCTCATTTTCAAAATGCAATTCAATCCCATAGATTATAAGACCAAATTGGTCCTGATGCATGACTTTGTGAAAACCACCGACACAGACCTGGGTCGTGTCTATCCGGTGGTAAATCTAAGCACTTTGGAGGGCGTTAGCAATAATACATTGAAGAATCTTGAGCATTCTGGGTTGCTGGCAGCAGGGTCAATTCCCATCACAGCTTTCGATCTCGAGTTTATTCTTGCTTGCATCAAGCACTACGACTCGTCTACACGGCAAATCAGATCAGCTGATGGGAAAGTCATTTGCAGCCTTAAGCCAAGGGAGGTGGAAAAATGCTTCACTATTCCTCCTCGTTCAGACAATTTCATTGTGATCATTGAGGCTTGTGAGAAGATATGGTATGAAGAACAAGAGCGTTCATAAAGGAAAGTTGCTCAAAGATGGTTGAAAATACAAAAGACTAACATGCCTAAAAAGGTTGGTCGCAACGAATTCAAAGATGAAGTTGTTGTTTTGATAACTCTACTTATTCGGGTTATTGGTCAAGAAGAGGCTAATATTTTCCGACCATGGATGTTTTACATCATTTCTAGGATCCTAGATGGTATGGAGCACTTTGACTGGGCCATGTTGATCAGTGAGTGCCTTCATCAACAGATTACCGGATTCCTCAAGATCCACGAGTTTCACATGGTGTCTTACTTGGTCCACTTAGTTGCATCTCAAGGCAATTTTGGACACCAGCAGACTAACAGGACTCTTGGTGTTCAGCATATTCACGAGTATTACTCTAAGTTAGAGTTTTCTAAAGCTGAATAGGATTTCAGGGTGATGAATGATCACTATTTCATGAAGACAGTCAGGGATCTTGACAATGAAATGCAGATCTGGATTTCAACAGAGACCAAACCAGCGACGGAGAGTTGGGTGGATTGGTTCATCCAATTCCCCACTTTCACATATATCCGAGTCTATGGATACATTGGAGAGCCTCTAATGTTACCAAGGTACCCATTAGATAAAGTCCTTTTCATGGTGTTTCTCAGACAAGCTCAACACGTTCACTCTTTTCTTCGCAGTCACCATAAGTCAGCAGTTTCCTTTCCTTTCGGATGGGGTATTTACACATGCAAGACTGAGGCTGATTTGAAGTTTATGACGACCAAGCTTGAGAAATTCAATCTCAAGTACCATATTGAGAGGCGTTCTTATGATCCTTTGGGTCAATATGCATCCAGGTTAGAGCAAGGGATTACATATAAGCCAAAACTTGAAGATTTTTGGGCTAATTGCGAGGATAAATTTGAAGTCCGTCGCTGTCACTACTGTAGACTTACTATTGCTCAAATTGTTGATTATCTATTAGAGGATGTTGAGGGTTTGTCAGATGATGACGGAGAAGTTCTACTCAGTTCATATGTCAAAGATCAAGTTGCTCGCCAGCCACTTCGCTCACCAGATTGGTACTCCAGGGAGAGTACATCCAATGAGGACGTGTCTAAATCAATTATTAAGACAAGCAAGCAATTCTTGGAGAGTAAGCGAAGGCACAAGTCAGTTCCAATTGCAGAGCTGCCAATTGGTTTTTCTTCATTGCCTTCTACTTCGAGGTCAAGGCCTTGGGTTAAGGTTATTTTGAAGCCACCTGAAGGAGTTAGACTCAACGGAAACACAAAGGGGAGGACTACTGGCAAGCGGAAGCAAAAGCAGGTAGAAAAGGCGCCTGAGATTCTAGTAGAGACAATCATCCAGGCTGAGCCACATCTTTCACCTCCTTGTTCGCCATGTTCACCACATGTGCATCCTATTGATATAGACTCAAAGCCGAAGACACCAGTTCGAGTAGCACCAGAGATAGTTGACCCTCAACAGGTTGATGCATCAGGGACAATCTCTCCTCAAGCTGATAATGTTGTTCATTCTTGTTGGCTCGAGAGATCTTTGGGAAGACAAAGGCAAGAGCCTTCATATCACCTTGATTTGTCCGAGTTTGGTGATCCTTATCAGGGGAGATCAAACAAGAAAATCAAGAAACAGGTGCATGTTGAGAAGACTCCAGAGTCAGGGATTGTCATACAGGTTGCTACGCCACCAGAGGGTAAAAGCCTTGATGAGGTTGAAGTTGGTGATTTCACCTTCGTCAAAGCAAATCTTGGCAGGACCTCTCGAGAGATAGAAGTGAGCCTTCTCAAGATTGTTACAAATAATCTTGAAGAGTGTGTCATGAAGGATGGAGAAGATAAAGTGCTTCTTAAGGCTGAAATCGGGGAACTTCGACAGTGTATCTCTTAACTTGTTCATGGAAATCCGAGTAGAGCACCTGTTCTTCCACAAAGTTGTTACACTCCGATTGTATAGCTACTAAGATATTAGTACTGAATAGGGAATAAGTGATTCTAAAAGACAATTTTGTGGGTGAATAAGATATGTTGCACCTTGTTATCATTATGAGTATTGTACATTAATGATTGTTTCATTTTATGTTGTTTCAATTGATGTTATTCATGGTGAAAATATGCATTATAAGGTTAATGAATCATGTTGATATATCTTGTGAAGTTTATATATACTGCTATTATTGTGAGCAATTTAATTGTCGTGAGTTTATGACAGTGGATGCAGGTATGTGAACCATTCCTCCAAGCGGAGGGGAAATATCACTTGGAAGAGGGGCTTGGTCGGTTAACCGGTAATTTTAACTATTTGAGCATACACACATCATTATGGGTTTGGAGGAACCAAGTCAGATAAGTTGGTCTTGATAAGTCATCCATATGCTTTAGGAGTCTAGTTTACTTCTTTGTTCTTTGTGAGTGATGATTGTTTATTTATCAAACTTACTATATTGTGATCTTTGTGTGGAAAATGTGAGTGATAGGTTGAGTGGGTATGTATACACATGTATACATTATGTACACGTATCCATATGTATAAACATATCGATACAAACGTATGATAGGCAAATGGATATGCTTGTACGTATGTGTCGACATGGTATACATACACATACGTATACATAGAGGTATATACGGTTATACACATGTATATACATACACACGCTACCTATTAATTGTGGATATAAATAATATTGTGATATTATTGTCTAGTAATTTACATGTATGTGTATGTATATATGTATATACTATATACTGATGGTGTATTAATATTAAACGATATATACATAGATTCATAAATATATATGTAAATATATGTATTTATATATATTATATAATATATATAAATATATAGTTTAAATATTTAAAACTCTAAAGTGAAAAATTAAAAGATTTAAATTTTTACTTGGAGTAAATATCAAGAATGAAACTATAGAGAAATCAAAATATTTAAGGTGAATAGTTAAAAAGGAAAAAAGGTTTCTACAGGAAGTTTTTCCTATGAAATGGCATTTAAAGAAAATGCAGAAATGTTGGGAAGAAAATTTCAACAGCATTGCAAAAGAGGGCGACGCAGCCTGCAATTCATGAGATGTTTAAAGATTTTCCTTGACCGATTCACTAAAATGGTGAATCATTTCTTCATGGGCGCCATAACAGGTAAATTCCTGGAGGTGGCGTTTTTCTCTTTCTGAGTTGATTTATTCTTGATTCGCTGGCTCAAATGAAGTCGAATCACTTCCATTTTTGATGAATAAGGGTTTAAAAACCCGCCATGTCTCACTTTGAATGTTTTTGGGCATTGTGTTGTCATTCAACATGCCTTCATAAGTGGAAATCGTTACATTTCGGTCCCTATATATAGACACCATGTCATTCTATATTTTATCACTTGTGCAATTCGAGTTTAGCATTTCCTTTGAGCTATCATTTCCATTTCATTATTCTAGTTGCATACTCTATTTTTCTGAGTAGAAAAATACAGTGATTTTACCAGCAATTGCCATAAACAGTGAAAATCCCAATATAAGCTGAGAGTAAACCCATTGTGAGTTTATTGTTGAGTAAGAAATTAGTGGTAGATTCATTATTGAGAGAGGATTTATAGGGAGTTCATTATAGAGTGAGAAACTATCATTGAGAAGCCAATTTTAGTGAGAAGTCACTATTATATTGGAAGCTTGATTGAAAGAGGGACTGGAAGAATAATTTTGGAAGGAGAAGCTTTAAAACAAGCATGGATCTTCTTTATTTTGTATCTTTAATTTGAGTGCTGATTTCTATTATCTTGTGTTTGTTTGTTTTCCATAGTTTTAAGCGGATAGAACTATTATGAAGAACATTTACAAGTTATGCATAAAAGAGAATTTGAGTAAGGGAATCAATGAAAAAGGGAATTTGAGAAAAGGGGATTTATGTGAAAAGAACTTAAGGGAATGGTTTATTTGTTTTGCATAAGAGGAAAAATAAGTGAAAAATACAAAGGAAAGGATTTAAATGCATTCAGAATGAGTATTGCATGTTTTGTATGATCTCCATATATGGAGAATACGATGAAGTAGTTGTTATCTACTAGGATCGAAATGAAGGCAGAACCAAGTATGGTCTTAAGCTTAAGTTATTAGGTTAATTGTGACAAGTTAAACACTCCTAGGATAAAGATTTCCTAATTATGAGTTAGGTTACAAGACACTTATAGACTGTTTCTTTTCTAGTAGATAGTTTGATGTAGGAAGTCTGGGGTGACTGAATACCCATTGAAAGACATAGCCTACGCTTAGAGTAAGATAGCCCCAAGTAAAATCAGCCCTAAGTAGTGTAAATGATAGATGACTTACTTAGTCGTTTACTGAACTAGAATAGTATGGCCATAGTAATGTAATGTACCTACATCCTCTTAGATCGGGCGATGATTACATTGTCAGTTCACCGTGATCCAATAAGTACATACTAGTTCAGGATTATGGAATTTACAAGGATCTAGTTATGTAGGACACACCACTATGCTCAGTTGGTTAACAGAATCGGTTACTCAACCAATCTCTTCGGCGAAGGGAGGGCCATTCATTGAAAAATGAATGTGTGGGGGACCGCATTATAAGTCCATGGTTGGCGGAAAATCACCTGAGTGATGTTTCTCCTCCACAACAGACATTTGAAGAACCAAGATTTGAAAGGGAAGATCCTGGACCACCTTACTACTATTTGTGCAAAAGTTGTTTAAGCTATGTATGTATTCTTATGCTTTCATACTCTGTTATTTACTTTGAAAAGGAAAAAGTTATTTAAATATGAAGGGCATTGAATTGTATTTCTTTGATGTATTTTCATTTGAAAAGAAAAGAAAAATTTTGTTACAGTGATTGTTACTCGTTTACTTTTGTTTAAAGGTTGTAAAATTAAGAATTTTTTATTTCACGTACAGGTTAGGTTGTTACAAAAGCACACCTGCAGAACAACAGAAGTTGGATCAGTTAGTCAATCATGGTAAACTTCTGGACAACTGGATTGAAAACTTCATTGTTATAGGTCGGCATCTTCTTGTAGAGTAATATCAGTTGAGGAATGATACGCACGGGCTTCATCAGGGGATCCAATAGCTCAAGATTACAGTAGCAGAAGGCATGGCGAAGAATCGCGTTCGCATATCCTAGTTAGCAGTTGCATATGATACTCTGGAAATAGAGGAAGAGAAGAATAAAAACTTCGCTTCGAGAAAGCAACACCTTTTCAGGAGGGAGACATGCGAGAGGATCCCTGCCAAGTTGAATACACTCAAGGAGAGCATGACAAGAGCTCTCAAACTCATCAGCAGCTTTGTCACTCAAATCCCATGTCATTATCATCTTGAGGATGGCACATATGTTGAACTTGATGTAGTACAAGCTGAGTTTGAGGGGCTGGTTCGTGATAATCTCAAGGGAGATCCTATGGCATCTAAATTGGATCACATCCTAGTGTTGACAACTAGTTTCAAAAAGGCAACTAAAGAGGTCAGAATATGCATGGGAGCGATCAAGGATGGTGATAGAGAGTTGAGCAGGCAGATTATCATCATGGATAGCGTCAAAGTCCCAGAAGATAAGGCAATCGACAAGTTCCTGGACAAGATGTTAGATCGTGATGATCTGGAGTGATCTGCCAATTGGAACCTATAGTTAGTTTCAAGGATAGAGTCAAGAGCAGTAGTTAACTAACTATTAATCATAAATTCCTTCCTAGAGACTAGGACGTCCCAGCCTAGGTGTCTTTTCACACCTCACCACCTCCAGTCAACAGCTCCTCGATCCATGTGTTGACTTCTTCCATCTTTGGATAGTCAATGCTTTGATGATGTGGCATCTACTATCCTTGCACGAGTTGCTATTCTTGGTAACTTTGGCAGCTCCGTGCTTGGAATGACCTTTTCGCTGCTAGTAAGCCAGGGTGCTTACTGCCATGCGGGTGAAGGTAATATTGGTCTTTCAACTGCAAGATCAGCGTTTCTTTCTTCTTTGTCTAGAGTAATTGTTGCGGTTCTCCACTGAGCGGGCGACATATTCTTTTCAAAGATAAAAATCCGCAAACTGTTGATGATGTTCGTTTGCTCTCCAGCAATATGTGTAAGATTTGGTTGGAGAGTTGTTGGTGCAAGGTTTGGTTCAATTGGAGCCCAAGGACGCAAAATTGTCATTTCGTGAAGAAAAACTCGCCTGTTGATTGTAAACATGGGTGTGTTTAGACCATAGTTACGAGACTCGGACTCGGCTCAGACTCGATGAGGGTGACTTGACTCGGCGCAGACTCGGCAAAATGAAAAAAAAAGTTGAAAAAACCCTAGAAATTTAGAGATTTTTAAGGATTTAAGCACCCTTTATTGAATACAACACAAATTAAAGTAAATTTGATCACATGCACAAGTATACAATGATCACATAAGTATAAAGTACACAAATTGTAGTTGCGTTACTAAATGAAATAGCATACTTAGATATATAAAATTAGTCAAATGTATACAAAACTCATGGAATATGAAATCCATGACATCAAATCTTCCATACAAATATGAAATATCAAAACAATAGCTATAATTCTATGACTCTATGGCATAGTGGACCCAGCATCCTTCCTATGAAGGCGTCTAAGGGTCCTGGATGATGTCGCAACTGCAGCCATAGTCTCTGCCTGTGTCTGACTCTCCATGCCACTCTCACCAACAACAATTATGTCTCCTCGTGCTCTAGCCTCCTTCTCAGCCATGACTACAACCTCAACCTCTCTCTCTACCCGGTCCACCCAATCAAGGTCCTCGTCACTAAAGACTACATTTGAAGCCTCAGTGATCCACTCAAACTGTGGATCAACCTCCTCTAGACTGATAGGGGTTTTGTCGTGGTCAAAAAGCTTCCTGTATCTAAGTCGAAGGTTGTAATGAACATATACCAAGTCATTCATCCTCTCCACTGTCAATCTATTGCGCTTCTTGGAGTTGAGAGGCAATTGCCCGAATGGGGTTGAGGGGCAGTGCCCTTTGTGGGGGTCTAAGCGTAGTTCCTCTAGTGGGGTCGAGGGGCAGTGCCCCTCGCGGGGGTTTGGGGGCAACGCCTCTAGCAAGGTCGAGGGGCAGTGCCCCTTGTGGGGGTCTGGGGGAAGCGCCCCTTGCGGGGGTCTAGGGGCAGCGCCCCCAGACAGGTCAAGGGGCAACACCCCTTGCGGGGATTTGGGGGTAGCGCCCCCAGTGGGGTCAAGGGGCAATGCCCCTTGTGGGGCTCTGGGGGCAGTGCCCCTAGCGGGGTCAAGGGGCAGCCACCCCAGTGGAGGTCTGGGGCAGCGCCCCCAATGAGGTCAAGGGGCAACGCCCCCAGCGAGGTTGAGGGGCAGCGCCCTGGGCGCGCTCCCTGTCGCGATACAGGGCGAGGTCGAGGGGCGGAGCCCCCA
Source organism: Sequoia sempervirens (assembly GCA_007258455.2). NCBI lineage: Eukaryota > Viridiplantae > Streptophyta > Pinopsida > Cupressales > Cupressaceae > Sequoia > Sequoia sempervirens. The sequence continues at coordinate 11,304 of VDFB02128399.1, read as the reverse complement.
CCACCAAGCCTAAATTAAGACCTCCAAAACCATACAAACCTTCATGGCGTACATCATTTTGCGTTCACAATAAGTAAAAAAAAAAAAGTTTTAACTTTAAATTTCAAGTAGTTTTTTGCACTTTTCAAACCTGCCTATTGTCGAGTCCTGCTGACAAGACTCTCCTAGACTCAGCAAGTCTAGCAATGTTAAATCCCGATATTATAGCTACTATTGTATAGGGCAATTGATTGTAATGTTTGAATCTTGATGATGAATAAAACATGGTTGATCTCGTTAATAAATGAATGAGTTATGTTTAAATGATGTATTCATTTGATTGTTACTTCTAAATGATTTAGTCTTGATTAAATGTTGCATACAATTATGGAATAATAGTATTCTAACTTGTGAGATGTTTTTACCTTGTTATGAGCATATGACTGCCGATGTCATGTCATGATGTGCAGGTATGAAGACTGTTCCTCCAGATAGAGGAGAGACATCATTCGGGGAGAAACTTGGTCGGGTAAACAGTAACAATTACCAAATTGAGCATACACACACATACTATAGATTGAGTAAGCCAAGTCTGTTTGTCGAGATAACGGTAAGTCATCCATAGGCTTGTTTATTGACCATAAGGATTTTAAATTCACTTCTTATTGCTTAAGGGGATGTAATTGTTTAAACATCAGACTTGCTATACCATGACCCAAGTATGAATGATGTGAAAGTTATGAGTTAATGATTGATTGGGAACGCACATACATCTATACATTGTGAACATGTATTTATATGTACAGACATATCAATACATGTGTATGTCAAGCAGACGGATATGCTCATACACATGTGTCGATATGTATGTACGCATACATACATATACACAGGTATATATATATGTACACATTCCGCCTGATACCTTGATATAAATGATATTCAAGTATTATTATCTGGAAGATTTAGTTATATATTTATATATATAATATATATATATTAATAAGGAGATTATTAATATATATATATTTATATATATAAATATCAATACATAAGAAATGTATATATAATAATATATTTATATATTTTATTAATTAAATGTAGTAATATTAAAATTAATATTTATTTATATATAAATACGTTTATATACAAGTAAATAATAATGTTTAAAGTAATACATTAATAAATAAAATATATAAATAGAAGTTATTAAAACAAATTTCAAATTCAAAAGAATGAATTTCGCATTTTATGGAAGGATTAAGTTCGCATTTTACATTTGCATTTGTGAAAGTTTAGAAGATAGCCGTATGAAATTCTTAAACTTTTCAAAATACATTTGAAAATGGAATAAACTTCATAAAAGGAAAAATTGAAAAGTCGAACTTAGGAAATGAATGAAAATATTAAAGAGAAACTCACCCGTGAAAATGGCGGAGCTCCCTGCACAGCTGGGAATGAGAGAAGACAAATTCAAAGCTCAAAAACCAGAAAATAGCAACAAACTACTGAGCTGTATCGATTTGGAACTTGACCTAAAACGCAGCAAAAATATCATGGAAAATTCTTACGCCTGGCAAGAAAAACGTGGCTGTAGATTTCGTTTTTATTGCAAGTTGAAATGTTCTTCGAATTGCTGGCTGTATAGAAGTCGAATCATCATGAAAGAACATGACTAAGGGTTTGGATGAATGGCAAGTAACATTTTGACTGAGTAAACTTTGAAATCTGTCAAAATACATGCCCAGAAATGGGGAAACTGTTTTAACTGCAGCCTATAAATACTTCATAAACTTTCATTCAAAGGCACTTCGGATTTTTCTCTTCATTGACGTTTTTAGAGAGCTTATACACTGCAAATTTTAAGAGTCAATATTGTGAGTCTGTGTTAGTCATCTGTTTCAAGTGTTTCAGTGAGTGCTGAGTATTCTGAGTGAGGATACTGTGAGATAACAATAATATTCTTTATTTGGAGAATTTCTGAGTGAGGATACTTTTGGCTGAGATCAACAAAAGAAGATTGCTAGTGGAGTATTCTAGAAAGGAGCTGATATAGGCATGTTGCTGAATTAAAGTTTAAAACTTTAAGTTATTTCTCTTTACTATCTTGTATTTGCTGTCTGTGTTGAACTGAAAATAATGAATTGTTTTGTGTTGAACTGAAAATAATGAATTGTTTTAGTAGTCATTTGTTGTTGATAATCTTTTATTGCATAATGGTCAAAAAGGATTTCATTTTATGCATGGGGAAAGAATAGGGAATGACAATGTAGCTAAAGGAGATAGCTTAATGCAATTCGTTATATTCATTTTAGTTTAAGAAGATTTAATTGAAATTGGGATTTAGAATAGAAGGAATTCAATGGGTTAAGAATGATTTAGTAGAAAATGGGAATTTTGAAAAGAAAAGACTCAGTTTGACTATTTGCAATGATAGGAAATAATATGCATTGTGTTACAAAGACTGTTTCTTGTGTATCATGATTGATTAGTAGTAATAAATGATTATGCATTGGTTTGAAATTCTAAACTTGTATGATCTCCGTATATAGAGAATACGTAGAATATGTAATAAATTATAGGAACGAAATGATGTCAAAACCAAGTGTATTCCTAGCTTGTGTTATTAGGTTAACATTAGGAAGCACTCTCCTAGGATAAAGAATTCCGGAAACAGGAGATAGGATAGTAAATACTTGCTTAAAGACTCATTTCCAGTAAACCGTTTGAAGTAGGAAGTCTGGGGTAAATTAAACCCAATGAAAGACATGGCCTACGCATAGAGTAAGGTAGCCCAAAGGCAAATCGGCCCTAAGTGGTGTTTATGATAGATGACCTTCATTCGAAGTACTGAATGAGAATACTTTGGCCAAAGTAGTGAAAGGTACGACATCCACCTAGATGTGAGATAGTTGAGACTACACTGTCAGTTCATTGTGATCCGAGTACTAGATCGAGATTGTGAAATAGCAAGGTTCTAGTTGAGTAGGACACAGCACTATGCTCAGTTGGTAATCGTTAAAGGATACCCTACCAATCTCTTCTTCGAAGGGAGGGCCGTTCATTGTAAAATGATCGTGCGAGGGACCGCATTATAAGTCCGTGGTTGGCGGAAAAGCGCCCGAGTGATGTTTCTCCTCCTCAGCGAGCGGCCGATGTACCAAGATTTGAAAGGAAGGACTCCTGGACCATCTTACTTCTATTTGTGCAAAAGCTTACGAGCTATGTATGTAACTGTATTACTTTTTAACTTTGATTTATATTTGCAATGAAAATGAAATTCATGAGGAAACATATTGTAACTTGTACGTGTTTTTCAATAAAGAAAGGAAGAAATTTTATTGTCTTATCTTTGTTATATGTTACTTTTACATGTTTTAAGTGAGAATTGGAAAGTTTTTAATTTATGTGGAAATTAGGTTGTTACAGGCGAATCCATCAAACTCAACGAGTCTACCAGGACTCGGCAGGATTCGGCCGAGTCCAAGTCCAAGCCCCTAAGACTCAACCAGGCTGACTCGACTCAGGACTCGACGAGTCCTGGCGAGTCCCATTACTGTGGTTCAGACAACTCTAAAAACCCCTAAAAATAGCATTGCCTGCTGAGAAGTATTTTTTTGGAAAAATTTTGACACATGGGTTTTGTTCGTACTTCAAAGCTGAACAAACCCAATTCGTTGAAATTTTGATTTGATGACTTTTCTGGAAAGATCCCTAAAAATAGGGGCGGCAATTTTGCTGATTTTGAAAAATTTGAAGAGATGGGTTTCTCTAGAAAATTATGCTAATCACATCCAGTTGATCAAATCTGTGATACCCTGCTATTTACCATGACATGCAAGAATTTTAGATAGAATAGAAGAATAAGATGAGAGGAAGAATAGAAGTTATTGCTGCCCTCTCTGCGAAAAATCTCTAATGGATGCAACCTCTGAAAAGACAAACTTTCCCTATCACTGATCTTCGGAAAAATCATGAAGAACGATGGAAAAACCTTCTTCAGATCTTGAAAAACGTCCTTGGGGAGCTTATTGTTGTTCAAACCCTCAACCTGCAAAAGAAATGAGCATAATGGACGCCTAGGCTTGATCATATAGAGAGTGCTTGAATCCATGAAGTTTCGGAGCCTAACTCATGATCTAAAGCTGATTTGGCTTGATTTGGAGTTCAAAAAGGTTGATTTCCACTGATGTTGGGTGAGTTGGCCAAGTTTGCCTCCAAAATATCAAAACTGAAGTCAACAAACTTGCCTTTGACCTTTTTAGGCGTCCCTTTTGAGTTTGAGTGCTTTTTCATCATTTTTCGCTATTGAATGACCTCTGTTTGATCCTCACTCCATATTGATCAGTTGATCCTAAACAGCTACCGACAAATTCGCTGAGTAGTTGGATCTATGCTGAGAAAAAATTCCTGGGAGGCATTAAGCCAAAAATTTGAGTTTGTGACCCTAAAAAGAAGGTCACCGTTCTCAAGAAAGGGCGCTTTTTCCTTGACAGTTATTTTTAATATCTGTTCTTTCAATCTGTTACACCCCGATTGTATAGCTACTATTCATAGGATGTACATTGTAAATGTTGAATCTTTCTGTTGAATAAATTGAATAGTTCTTGTGATCAATTGGATGTGTCCTAAATGATTGTCTCTTTATCTGATGCTTCTATTGGTGTAAATCTTGAATGAAAATAGCATATGGAGTTATGAAATAATGTTGTTCTAACTTTCTACAATGCTTAATGTATATTGTTTTGGTCTTGAGCAAATAACTTCCGTTACCATGTCATGATTTGCAGGAAACAGGTTTGTACCTCGAGACAGAGGAGAGATATCACTCGGGGAAGAACTTGGTCGGGTAAACAGTAATGGATACCAACTGGACATACACACACACAAACCTTAGAACTGTGTAAGCTAAGTCATTGTTCTGGTTAAAGGTAAGTCATATGTAGGCTTGTCTAGTATCATTAGGAGTCGTGTCTTCTTCTGAATGTGTAAACAAGTGATGCTTGCCAGTATAACCTTATAAATGATAAAGTTCTGGTTAGAGGTGGATATGTGTATTTGTACATACGAATACGATATGTACAAGTACCCATAAGTACATTCATGTCGATACAAACGTATTAAGCAGATGGATATGCCATACGTATGTGTCGATATAAATGTATTTATGGATACTTATACATGTAGTATATATATACTGATATATATACAAATATACATACCCACGGCTAACGAGATAAATGAATTATATATTGTAATGATATCTTTCCTCTGAAATTATACGAATACATATATATATATTTACATGTTTAACGTATAATGTAAATGAATATATATGTATTAGTATAAAGTTAAGTATTTCAATATATTTAATATTATATTAAAATATTAATATAATATAGTTTAAAATGTATATAATATTATTTAAATTGATAATTTAAATAATTATACATAAACTATATTATATAAGTATTTTAATAGAATATACAAAATATATTTAAACAAAAGATTTGACAAAATCAAATGAAATGAAAATTAAACATTTTAAAACACTTTGATAAAATGCGAATGCAAATCTGGGAAGAGCATAAAAATCGCGGATTTCTTAAAATCGCGAATTGCTTTAAAAACGCGGATTTCTCAAATGTATTCGTTGAAATGTTAAACTTCAAATATGAGCTTAAATAAATGCGTCATTTTTACTTTGAAAACTCTATTAAAATATTGAAGATTTACCAAAGTGAAATAAAGAAGAAAAAACGCGAAAATGCTGAAGGAAAATGAAAAACGCGCAGAGAAATCGCGCGACTAGGGCCAGGCGTCAGAAAATAGATGAGATATTTCTTGCTTTGCAAAAAGAATGAAATGTGGACGCCATTTGAGCAAGGAAAAAGTCTGAAATGGAAACTTGGCATTTAACCTAACTGTAAAAACGCGCCAGTTGAGAGTTGTCACGTTTTTAACAGTCTGAAACAAATTCGAAATGAAATAAACTTCTTGCTGTCAAACATGGAGGTCGAAACCCTCACCAAATTGATACACGTTTTTAGTTTGAAACATTCTTCAACCTGCTGGCAGTTCTGGCGCCATAGAAGGTGGAAATCAGTTTTAAAATCAACCTATAAATATACCTGCGTTTGGCATTCTTTCTCACACGAATTTACAGTCAAGTTTCTTGAGTATTTTATAACTAAAAAGTGAATTCGTCATAGTAGAGAAATTGCTAAGTTATTTTGTTAATGTGAGGTATTCCCTGAACAAAAGAGCAGAAGTTGAAATTGCTGGTAATCTTTGAATAGAAGAGGAGTAATCAGGAATTGCCTTTTACTGTGTTGAGTATTTGGTTTGAAGAATCCAAGCTGAAAGTGATTTGAGTAAAGGCCAGTGAAGGAGCTATCTTCCAAACTTGTGGAAAGCTAAATCAGGCATGCTAGCTCTTACTTTACATATTAATCTGATAAGTCTCTGAATTATAGTCATGGCTGGAAAGAAATGAGTTTGATTGTCTTAAGATTGAACTAAAAAGAATAGTAGTTTCTTAACCATTATCATGAATATGGTCTTGTCATGGCTTTTGTTGTCATTGGTGTACGTTTTTCATTAGTTAATGAAAGCAATCTGTATGGTGTTTTAATGGCTCTATATAATGAGCATATGCTTGTGTATAAATAATAGTTACTAGGATTGAGTCAAGAATATTTGCAAGATATACTCTACAACTTAATACAAACAACTTAATCAAGTTATTGTATCCCTAGGATGAATATATCCTGAATTAGGGCGTTAGTTGTAGTATCTTGTTTAATAGATTCATCATTCCAGTAGTAAAATGTAGTAGGAAGTCTAGGGTACGGACTACCCCGATAGACCAACCTACGCGTAGAATTAAGATAGCCTTAAGTCAAGTTGAACCTGGCTAGTGAATGTGACATATGACCTATGTTCTTCGTTGAACGTAAACACTTTGGCCAAAGTAGTGTAAGGAACCATTTAGTTGTTGTACTACACTGTCAGTTCACCGTGATTCCGAAATACAACCTAGTTTGTGATTTGCCGTTAGCACGAAAACTAGTTTTGTAGAATCACAGCACTATGTCCAGTTGGTAGTCATTAAAGGTTACCCAACCAATCTCTTCTTCGAAGGGAGGGCCGTTCATTGAAAAATGATCGTGCGGGGGACCACATTATAAGTCCGTGGTTGGCGGAAAAACGCTCGAGTGATGTTTCTCCTCCACGAACACCCGACGGATGATCCAAAGCTTGACAGGACGGATTCCTGGACCTTCTTATTTCTATTGGTGTCAAAAGCCTACGGGCTACGTATGTATGTTTCTCTTCATGCTTTGTAATTTCATTTGAAATGAATTAGTTTAAAGATGCAAAAGATGTTTCTTATTTATGTTTTGAAAAGAAATTGTTTAATCAAAATGGTATTGTTCTTACTTTTATGTATGAATTGTAAAGTTTTAATTTTATCGTACAAGTGTGTTCGTTACACAATCTCTTCATTTTGACATCCTATGCTTTGATTCAGAATTTCCGTTGATCGGAGAATCGGATAATCTCGTTTGATGTCTCATTAAGTAACTAGCTCTGCTCCTCAAAAGATGACTAGAGTTTCAGTTTATAGAAATCAGATAAAGGTCCCTTAATGCAAGGGCTCCCCTCACTGAAAAGGGCGCTTTTGCCTTCTTGCTCAATGATTTTCATCCTGAAAAAAAAGCTCCATTTTGATCTTCACTCCAGGTTGATCGCCTCGTCGGATTCCTATGATAACAACTTCGTTGTTGAGATTAACCCAAATGGTGAAGGTCATCTTGGAGAACCTTCTGCTATCTGACAGCATTTAAAGGCCCCAAATAAAGGGTGCCTTTCTCTGGAAAGGGCTCTTTTTCCCATGCCTTAGCACGTTTTATCATGCTTTTCATTCAATCTCTTTCTGGGACGTTTTCCACTTGATGGCTTCCACCAGTTGCCTAGCAGGTCTGATGAGAGTGCTTTCGATTTGATCAAGAAGTTGGTTGATAGCTGAACAAGTTCATTATACATAGCAACTGCTGACGGGATCATCAGGTACTTCAAAAAGATGGGCGCCCCTGGCTAGCAGGGGCGCTTTTAGCTTGTATCTTACTAATTTATTCTTCACATGGCATGTTCAGTTGATCCATCACTGCAATCGTTTGACTCGCCTCACAGGCTTGCTGGCAGATTCGTTGTCGAGTTGCAACGAGATCGAAGAGATCTCTTGAAGGCGACATTTCTCAACGAGTCACATGTTGACCACTCCATTCAAGGGCGCCTTTGCTTGACAAGGGCGCCTTTTCCCATGTTGGACAATCATTTCTAATGATTTTCATAACTGCCTCTTTGTGTTGTCTTAACATTCGTCGATGATTGCTTCATCAGATGATCTTGCTAATTGTTACGTTGTCAAGCCAGTAGGGGAACGTCGAGAATGACTGTCATGGATGAATCAAAAGATTACATTTGCCCCCTGAGAATCAAGGGCGTTTTTCTCTGGGAAGGGGCCCTTTTAGCATGTTAAGTGATTTCTCCTTCGTAACATTTCCAAAGTTAGCCAAATTTTGGCCTTTTCCGATTTTGAGAATCTCTTTTGTCAAACAACATCTTTCTAGACCTTTTTTTGCCATGGTTGCATCGTTGAAGCTTTTGGAGCTTAGCTTTCAGGACCCAGTACTGGCCAATCTGCCATTAATGGTTGTGGAGCTCCTAACTTTGTTCTTGAAAAATAGAAATAGACCCACCAAAGTAAAATATGTCTTTCGATGATTTTGACTTGATCAGTGTGATCGAGAAGTCGTTTAATCCTATCAAAATCATTTTCAATCATTTCCGGGAAGGTCCTATTTTTGGGGGTTTTCCTGAAAATAGGGACGTGAAACCCTAATTTTCAAATTTTCAAAATTTTGCACAAGTGTTTCTTGACAAAAGCCCACAAAACCTTATGTTTGGTTTGACCTAAAATAGACTTTTGAAGGCATTTTTACATGGTTTAGCTCAATTTAAGCATAATGCCAAAAATTTATTTTGGGTACAACATTCTACATTTTTTATCAGTGGGAACGAAAACTCTCATTGATTGGCATAACCGAGGTGGTGAAAGATCTTCCGAAGGGTTGCCCGTGGATTGGCTTCATTCAAGAGTCAATATTGAGCTTCATTGGTGAAGAATCATAGAGACTTCATCAGGGTTTACACTACAGGTTTTGGTGAAGTTCTTTTAGTTGGAAGTTATCGAATGTTGCATTGGAGTTCGATTTCATTGAAATACATATTCAGATTTCAATTATCAGGAAATTGAAATCACAGTTGGAAATTGCTTTTTTGTGGCTGAGAAAGGGATTCGATTTACCCTAGCTAAGGAAGGCTCTCAATATACTAGTTTGGTGTTTATCATTGAGTGCTCTCCCTTGGGTTAGGAAGAACGAGTATCTGGAAGCTTTATCTGTCAAACCTGGGGGCATCCTTCCAGCTTCAAACCCAGTACGATTTTGGGAAAGCAGAGTTGGAAAAATTTGATATTTGTCTAGAACAGGTCGCAGCATAATAGGAACCCCTGGTGCTGGTTATTTGCATCAAAAGAGTCAATTCTAGAGTGGTAGGTCTGAAGTTTGATATCACAGTGTTCCCAGCAAGTGGCGTCCATCCAGGTTCAATGTTCCATTTATAATTGTATTTATATAGTTGGACTGAGAAAGCAAAGTTGCTGTCATGTAGTGACAATCATTTGTAATGGCTGTATAGTGTCAACTGAATATTGCAGCGCTGCTAATAAGTCTCAGTTGCATCCTACTAGGTTAGGGGTGATCAGCATTAGATTCAATTTACATAGTGATAGGCTGCATTTACAGTCAACAAAATTAGTGGAGGGAGATTTTAGGTTATGTGTTTGTTGAAATGTGCACATTGGAAAGTTGTAATCAGACCTGATCTCTATTCAACAGGGTTACCCGGGGACGCGTCCCCCCCCCCCCAAAATCACCCGTCCCGATTCCGGGGACAAGAATTACCAGGGGCCAGCTGGGAGGCCCGGAGGGACAGGTCCACACCCAAAAACTTCGAGGAAGCGTCCACAGGGGCCAGAGGCGGCTTCAGGAAAAATAGGGACGGCTGGCAGTCCCGGGGACAGCAGGGGGACGGCTGAGCCGTCCCTCGACTGTCCCGGGGATGGCCGGCCGTCCCCCGCGTTTTTAAGCGCCCAAACACAAAAAAAAAGCAAAAAATTAAAAAATAAAACCCTGCCTATGTGGCATGCGTGGGCCCCACCATGTTTTGCTCTCTTAAGAATGAAAGGAGGCCTCTAAAAGTTCATTATTTTCATTTTGTTTGTGTAGGGAGCCAAGGGTTTCAGAAGAAAAAAAATTGCAGCCATTGAAGGAGAAGGAGCAGCTGTTTGAAGGAGGAGAGGAGGTTGAAAGAGTGTTGCTGGGAGTGCAAATCCATCAAAAAGGTATGCATTTTCTTTCACCATTCTTTTTTTTCCAATTTTTTTGCAAAATATGAAGTTTGCATAGTCTGATTTTTTTTATTTTTTTCATTTTCAGTCAACACTTGCATTCTAAAAACAAAAAACATGAGCAACAGTGAAGGTGGGAGTGATAGTGAAGTTGAAATGCAAGTTAGAAGGCAAACTAGAGAGCAAATAACCCCTACCCAACACCATCATTCATCAACCAATTCCAAAACTATGAAGGACTATGCCAAACACCCAATAGACAAAAAAAAACCATTCCTTCAATTTGTGACAGCCATGGGTGAAAGACAAAAAAAATCAGGGGGGAGTAGGGTTTGGTTGTGCCATGTTTGTGAAAAGGAGTTTAGGGGCAGCTATACTAGAGTTAGGTCTCATTTTTTGGGTGAGGTGGGCCATGGAGTTAGAACATGTCCTGCATTGACAGATGCACTATTTATAGAGTGCCAAACAATTCAAATGGAGTGTGATGGTGGGGTTCAAACTGGGTCTCCTTTTTTCCCAAGTTCACAATCGTCTATGCCTACTCCTACTCCTAGTCCTTCCACAGTTGGTAGTACTGTTATCTTAAGAGGAAAGAGGAAGGTGATTGGTGGTGATAAGGGAGCCTCAGTTGAGTCCATGTTTCAAAACCAAACACAAGAAACCTGTGAATCCTCCATTGCCAAATTCTTTTTTGCCCATGCCATTCCATTTCATGTGGCCCGTTCCTCTTATTTCAAACAAATGGTGAAAGACTTAGTCATTGTTGGTCCTTCATTTGTACCCCCTGGAGATCATAAGCTACGCACCACCCTCCTAGACAAAGAGTACTTCAAAGTTAATGTGTTAAT
>VDFB02128398.1:0-61210 GCA_007258455.2 Sequoia sempervirens | reverse complement strand
TTGATTCAAAGCACGATAGTCCACGCACATGCGCATGGTACCATCCTTCTTCTTCACAAGAACCACTGCAGATGCAAAGGGGCTCTTGCTTGGGCGTATGAAACCCATCTCCAAGAGTTCTTGAATATTCTTCTCAATCTCATCCTTTTGCCTCTTCGGATACCGATATGGAGTTGTGATCACCGGTTTGGCTCCCTCCTTGAGCTCTATGATGTGTTCTGAACTCCGTTCAAGTGGTGGTCCAGGAGGCAAATCTGCAAAGACTTTGCTCTTCTTCGTGAGTAGAGACTGAATATCAGGAGGATGATCTTGTTTAGTCTCAACCGGACCAGCAGGGAGGATCATACACTCTGCAACCCACTCAGCTTGATCGTGACGGATCAGCCTTGCCATTCTTTTGAATGACACAACCCGAGGGCCCCCATTAGACATTCCTCTGAGCACTATCTTCTTCCCATCAGATTGAAACTTCAGCTCCATAGTCTGCAGATTCAAGGAGATCTCCCCAAGAGAACGCAGCCATTGAATGCCTAGGACGGCATCAGTATCTCCAATGTGGACTACATAGAAGTCATCCTTGACTTCGTAGTTTCCCAATTGCATGGTCATGTTCGAGATTTTCTTTGTGCATGTAATATGGAAACCATCGGCAACCATGACCTTGAAACCTTCAAACTCCTCAGTTTGCAGCCCCTTCTTTGCTACCACAACTTCATCAATGAAGTTATGTGTTGCTCCTGTGTCGATCAAGGCAACGATTCGCTGCCCTTTGACCATCCCTCGAACCTTGAATGATTCGTTTCTTTGGAAGCTCGAAAGCTGAGCCAAGACTCCTCCACTTTCCTTCTCATCTCCGGACTCTTCTGGAGCTCTTTCTACTTCACTCTTCTCAAAATCAGATTGCTGGTCGGAAAAATCAGAACTACTTTCACCAGCAGAATAGTACTCAATCTGATTGAATTTAACTCCCTTAGGGCAAACATGATCCTGAGACCATTTTTCCCTGCACCGGAAACACAACCCCTTTCTTCTGAGTTCATTCAGAGTTTCAGGATCCAATCTGGTGACATGGGGATTATGATGTTTGAACTCCTTATGCTGAGGTCGCAAAGGAGGTCTATGCTGAGGTCTTTTCCCTTTATCCCTTTTCTGAAAGGGGGAGTTAGATTGAAACTTCGCCTTAGGAGCAGCCCACTCCATGTTTCTTGCCTTCTTCATGGCCTCCTGCAGGGTTGGTGGATCAAAGGCTTTAATCCAACCCTTGAGTGGTTCTGTCAACCCTTCACTGAAAAGGATCACCAGTCTTCTCTCCGTGATTCCAGTCACCATGACTGAGAGTCTCTGAAACTCAGCAATGTAGGCATCAACTGTGCCATACTGTCTCAATTGTGCAAGCTCTCTGAAATGAATTTCAGGATCCTTCTTTTCAAACCTCTCGATGAGCCTGGTAGTGAACTCATCATAAGTTGTGATAGACCGATGACCCAGAGTAACTAGGCCATGGTACCACCATTCATGCGCCACCCCATCAAGGTGTAGCGTAGCGAACTTGATCGCTTCCTCTTTGGCCATAGGTCTGAGAGCTAGATAGTTATCCAGTTTCTGAATCCAAGCTCGGGCTGAACTGGTATCACTCCCGTCAAAGTGTGGAAGTGTCACCTTGTTGACAGCTTGGTACAAGTCTCCTTGATTTGATGGTCTTCTTTGATCATAGTGTCTCCCTTGTCCTTTGTTTTTCCTTTTATGATCCATGAAATTGTTATAGGACATATCCATCCTGATGTCGGCAGGTAGAGAATCATACTCTGCACGACCCAGTCTCAACTGCTCCACGAATGAAGCATTCTCTTCAGGATCTGGCTGAGTGTTTACAGGTGCCAAGAAGGTGGGTTTGAATGGCCTGGTGGAAATGTAAGTGTTGTTTGACACCGTCCGAGCTGCATGCTCATCATGCTGGTTTGAAGCACTATGCTCCCCTCTATGCCCTGAGTTATTCTGTGGAGTGGGGTTCTGACCCACTTTCCCCATCATGAGAGATACCATGTCCATCAAGGCATCCATCTTTCTTTCAAATCTCTTCCCGACTCAAGGATCTTTCCTTTTCCCACCGCCATTCTCATATTGGTAATTCTCAAGCAATTTAACCCATTTCACCTTCATGTTCTGCTTTCCGAAGACTCCCTAACGAAATTCTCAAAATTTCTGAAGCCGCCCTAATTCTCTCGAGGCTGATAAAGCCGAACTGCTTCAACCTTCTTTGTCTTCCCCGCAATGTAAATTCCTTTCCGCTACTCATAGACAAATGAACACAGATGAAAGCAGGCGATCTTGCCTGGATACCACCAAATATTCAGCCAATTTTTTCCGATTTTTCAATTATCAGATTACAACATTACAATCAAGTACCCGTTAAGGTTAGAAGGTAAACCCAAACGTACCGAAACAACTCTAACCAGTATGGCGCCGATGATGGCGAGCATTGGTCAGAGGATCTTCTACTCTAAATGCTGGAAAGGGAACTCGACGTCAAGTATGTGCTACCCAATCCAATGCGGAGTGAGGGGCGACCATATGACGGAGTGACTACAATAACAATACTTGAAAGAGAAATGCTGAAAGCTGAAAACACTCAAACACCCAGAATGTGCTTGCTAACCCAGAATGGGAGAGTAGCTACCATAGGGTGGAGATTGATTTAATACAATATCAAATGCTGGAAGAAAGAAGAGCATTACAATCTGATAAGCAAGAATCTAAATGGCTGTTAGTACTACTGCTAGCGTACAATTTTGAAAGATGATAACTTGCTATCAATACGAATCAGCATATGAATGGAATCACAACAATATTAGAGAATTACTTTTTTGCCAAGAATTAAAGCTTATAACTGCATGAGCAAAACAGATCCAACCTCTTTCACTTGGGTAATCTCCAATGAAGTTTCCGCTGAGTCTTTAAGAGTTCCCAACACCCATCCACGAACGGAAGTGCAGATTTCTACAAGCTGATAAGACAGTACTGTATTTTCTTCATAAAACCAGCAACATAGAGATTTATAGAATAGTTCGTAACTCCCTTGAAACTCACTCAATTAACATGAAACTAAATGCAAACCATTACTAGCAATAGGGCGCTCAATCCAACAACATAAAACAGACTTAGAATGCTGACTACATTAAATGCACGAATTCCAAGACACCTTGAATGGTACGGCCCAGCTGACAGGGGCGACTTGCTTTTAAAAATCAGATTCACTTTCAAAAAATCTACAAATTTGCATACATGGGCGCCTAGCCAAGATGGATGGAAATAAACAATACCCACAACTAATTTTTTTGCCTTTTTTGAGTTATGAACAAAACATCGAATCTGCTACAGCTAAAATACTAAAATCAGAAAACTCTAAGATGCAAAATCTGATCCTAAATAGACAAATGCAGATTACAGTGCATGATTTCCAATAAACTCACAAAATGAACTAAGAATCACCACTAGTCGTTGTCTTACAAACGAGAAGCGATGCCCGAGCTAGGAGGCCTTCATTCCTCGAAGCGAATCCAGAGCCAATCCGGCAGCATAACAGTATAGTAGACCAAAGATGATGAAATGATGCTCAAGTCTCCTTTTTATAAGTTTCGGTTGACTTCACGAAACCCTAAAATCCAACTCCATGACCAAACCCTAACTCTTCCTTCAAGATGGCGTCCTTTTCCCTTTTAGCTCAATAATCATATTTTAATTAAAATCAACACCTTGATAAATGCGCCCAAATTAACTTGCTTTGACTTTGGAAAATTCATCAAAAATTAAATATATCCTTAATGATGGCGCCACCCTTCAAGTCCCTCTTTTAAAATAACATTAAGTCATTTGACTAGGCCAAGGTGATAAAATAACATTTAAATTATAATGTTATTTTTTAAGTGAAATGAGCTCAACTCCCCAAAACAACATTCTGAAGCCCGAAACTGGATACGCCACTTGAGTCAACTGAAGGGGAAGGTCAACCGCCTGAGACCATCCTGTTTACTGCCAAAAATAGAATTTACTAAAAATAGTAAATTCCTGGAAATGCTCAGAATGCCGAGATGAACACACCACTGCGAAGCTCTCTGAAAACCCAGAAAGAAACCGCCCTTGAATCCACCATCTCTGAACAATGACCCCCTCAAAAATAGGAAACCCTAATTTTACCTTCCGACTAGCCTTCGGGTTTCCAGAAAAAAGGCCAACGGTCACATGAACGATCAGGTTTGAGAAGGGGACATTACACTGACGAAAAATACCCTCCGAGATGAAGCATCATTTTGCACTTATCTCGGCATAAATTCTTCATTCGAGCATTTTAGGCTTAGATTTCAACACCTGGTCTCTTGCCATCTGCCATTAACGACCTCAGAGGTCCTAACTCTTCACTTGAAAAAGCGAAAACTACCCACCAAACTTAAACTGATTTTTAACTTAATCTGACGTCACCACTGTGATCATGAAGTGAAATAAGCCAATCAAAACAATTTTCAGTCAATTCTGACAAGTTTCAATCTTTAGGGTTTTTAATCTAAAAACAAGGGTTCAGAAACCCAAATTTTCAATTTTTTCAAATTTTGCCAATATCTTCCTGACATCAAACTTGCTAAAAGCCCATACTTGATTTTCCCAAAAACTATGTTTTGAGGACACTTTTACAAGGTTTAGACTATTTTAAGCAAAATGCCTTAATGAAGCAAAAAATTTGGTTTGGGTACAACATTAGGCTCCATCTAGTGACCATGTCGAATACTTACGGTATAGGAGAACTCAAATTCTCTGTGTTTTTGTAGACTAGTGACTTATCCATTAGGCATTGGAGTTAGGACTTTCCCTAATCACCTAATACTTGGATTTTTCCTAAAATTCACCTATAACACGACAAAACTTCACTGAAGGGGGAAATACATTATGACATAATGATAAAGCATAAATTACTTAAAAAAAATTCACTCCACCCCCGAAGGAATGAAGTGCTTTGGATATTGCCCGCTATATGACAGCGGGAAGAGCCTCCCATCGATGTCCTTTTTGCCTAAAAGGCTTCACTTCTCTTCTGATGGGCATTGCAGGAGGCAATCCTTCTGGGATGAAGATTCTTAGGTATTCATATATCCAAGCTAAAGTACTCTGACAAAAGTCAGAATATGATGCAAATGGGAAAGCTGATATCTCTGAGGTATTAGTTTTGTTGTAGTCCATTTTCAGGATGTTGGTTTCTTCAAACCAGTCAATCGAGTTCCAAACTCGATTTCTATAATGCCGTAGGTGATCTTTTTTGACCTGAAAAATCCTTTGACTGGATCATCGATCAGCTATACATCACCTTTAACACATAGGAGTTTGATTCCCATGCCTTCGGCATCTTTGAGGCCTAACAAAAGCACCTCTTTTTCAGCTTTAGTTAATTCCAATTGCACATATGGGTGCAACTGTCCTTTAGGGGAAATGATCAATTCCCTTGCTTCTGAAATTGTATTTAAACAATCTCCATCGAACTGTATTGTCCAGGACTTTGTATCCTCTGTCAATCTCTTTTCAGAACAAGTAATGTTCTGGTCTTTAGCTTCTATTTCTGACAAAGTCACATAATTACCAGGACCCGTTTCAGGCTTTTCTTTTGTTGGAACAAATGACTTGAGCACAGCTTGCTTTTTTATAGCTTTGAGAATTTGATCTAGTTGTTTTGGATTGTCCTGAAGATATTCTAGTTGAGAGATTTGTACCTTGGTCTTCATCATGGAAACTATGATGTCAAAATTTGCTGAAGACTTCTGTTGAGCAATTGGCATAGTGACCTCATGAGAAGATTTGGGATTAGAAGTGGAAGGCACTTCTTTACCCTTTTTGTTTGATTTTCGCCTTTCTTCTTCTTCTTTCTGTGCTTTGAAGTGTTGAGCACGTGTGAACACAGGAGGAGCATACTGCCGGTATTCTTCTTCTTCTTCTTCTTGATTGACTGGTTCTTTATCAAAGTATCCCGTTGCAGAGTTGCCATCGAAGTTGTCCATCTGTGGTAAGACAACATTCAAATTTGGTGTTGGTACAAAACTAGAACTAGGAGCAGCTTCAGTGTATCCCATAATTTGGATCATTCTCAGGATCTCTGGACATGTGGATCTGGTATGTGCATCAGTATCATGGAAAGGACAAATTATTGCACTGTGTGCAACTTCAATCATTGATCTTGATGGAGATGTTGGCAACTGTGGCTAAGGATTGTCTCTCTTTGGCTGGTACGGTTGCTAAACTGGAGATCTGATAGAATCTGCTTTCATCAAGCCGGAAGTGATCATATTGTCCTCCAACCTGATGGCGTGTTCTTGTGCACTCTTCAACTCCGTCTCTTTGGCCGTTTTGAGGAAGAAGGCTATCTCTGATGGAAGAGCATTTATGAAACAACTCATCAAAATCTCCGGTGATGGATCGAGTGTAGAGGAAAGTCTTGTAACAAGACGATTAAATCTTGCTACAAAATCCCTCATGTGTTCGTTGTGCTCCATATTTGAATTTGTAAGCTGGGCGAACAATAGGTGATTGTCTTCAGTGGGCTTGAATCTCGCCAAAAATTTCTCGCACATAGTTGCCCAGTTTGTGATACTGCTTGGTGCCAGGTGATTGAACCAGTTGGCAGCATTGCCAGCAAGAGTCTCAACAAAGAGACACACCGCAATGTCTTCATGTGCTACGTGCAAGACGGTGCAAGCCGTTGTGAACGCAGAAAAATGTTCCTCCGGGTATTGAGTTCCATCGCCGTGAAATCTGGGAAAGTGCTTCCTTGACCCTTTAGGTAACTCATGATTTACTTGAAAAGCCAAAGGTCCAATGTTATTACCCCAAGGTAATGGGGGTGGATGTCACTGATTTCTATCAGCATTGCTAACAATATTGTTGTTATCATCCATTGCTTCTGTGTGGATCATGCAATAGGATGTCGGAGTGTCATTCTTGTGAAATAAAAGCGTTAAGCTTTTCTTGAAGTTTTCTTGCCTTGTGCCCCACGGTGGGCGCCTGATAATTGTTGGCGTTACAATCCGCACCTTTGGAGTGTGTTTTGGCAACAAACAGTTATGTACAATGCGTAATGACTACTCTTCAAATTAGGAGGGGAAGCTCCCTCTTTTGCAGATATGCGTGAAAAAGTAAAGTAATTTAATTCCTATCTTTTTGACTCAGCTGGAAGAAGCACAAGGTTAAGAAACCAAACACATTGCAGCTAAGGATGTTCTCTGGTTTTGCAGATCTTTAACTACAACTAGGCTAAACGCTAAACTATCCAACTTCCTCAAGAAACAGAGCATGAGGACTTAGAAGCTAGGAATTGGTTATACGATAATCTTTAAGTTAGAATTTCCAAGGAGATGACGACACCTATCCGAGGCGTAGGTTGAAAGAAAGATTATTGGCACTACATCAAATGATAAGCCTTACTTCTAAATTCCTAAGGAGATGACGACACCTATCTGAAGTGTAGATATGAAACAAAGTTTATTAAACACAACATAAAATAATAACTGGGACAACAAATTGTATATCGAGACACGCATAACAATAAACGATCAAACTAGCAATTATATTTAATCTAAGGTGAGCAAGTACCATAATAATAACATTTAGGTAAGGCGGCTCAGCTATTTATTATCACGATAAAAGTTCTTGAACAGATACAAAATAGCAATACTACAGGTAAGGTTGTTCAACATGTATGCTATCACGTGCAAAAGTTCTAATTACAATGTGGACAAATACTGAATAGCAGTACTATAGGTAAGGTTGCTTGACATGTATGCTACCATGAGTAAAAGTTAATTACAAATGAGCAAAGGTGCTCTTATTTATAGAATTCCAAGGTGTAGGGAACCCTAATATCATTTTGAGTTAACATGAGTCTTGCAAGCATGCAAGATTTATTGCTAAACCTAAATAAATGAAACTATACAGTTAACTGGAAAACTACCATCAGTTAACCAAAATAAGACTAAACTAAATTGGACATGTGCAACATGCACGTCCTTATTGAAATGAAAGTTGACTGATAACTAACATCAGTTAATTGATCCTAAATGAAAGTCTAAACTCCTCCAAAGATATCTTCGAGGATGAGATAAACATGCATAAAATCAGCAATTAGAACTCAAGACTGATGTTGATTTTAATTGCTACTTCTGACTCTATCCTTGGGAATAACTGCAGGATCTAACTAACTGTCTACTCTAAGCCATCACGGGCTATCACTTCGTCCAACAATTGGTCGACTGTCTCATCTTCTGGCACTTTGACGCTATCGACGATGATAGACTACTTGTTCAACTCCTTCTCACCATCTTTGATCACCCTCTGACATTCTCTGACCTCTTTAGTCGCCTTGTCGAAGCTTGTTGATATCACTGAGAAGTGATCCAACTTGGATGCCACAGGATCTCCATCAAGACCGTCATGAACTAGCTTCTCAAACTCGGACTGCACTGCATCAAGCTCAGCATATCTACCATCCTCACGAAGATAGTGACACGGGATCACTTGGTAACTTTGGCAGCTCCGTAAATGGAGTGATTGCCATTGTTTCTTCTGCAGCTTTACACTTTTGATGCTTTTCCTGATTCTTCTCAATGGAAGAGTGTTGCATGATGAAACCACAAAGTTTGACCGCGAACACTCTGGTTGTGAGAAATACACACGAACTCGCTGCACACGCAGAATTCCAACAGTGTCCAACCCTCTAAATTGGTGTTGGAAGGCTGTTAGCTATACGAGGTATGAAACCATGTGGACTTTGAGCGTCTATGCCTGTCAAATTTTCTGAATCAACCCTCAAATGCGCTTGATCTTCATTGTCAGCTGTTCTGATGAAACCATGAATTAAGACCGATTTGGTCTTGAATTCAGTATGAGTGAACTACATTCTGAAAAACTCACCTGTTGACTGTAAATACAGCTATGTTTTGACAACTTACTTTGGAAAGCTAAAATGGCTCCTGGTGAGGCTAAAAATAGCCTATCGGGGGGCAATTTTCACAAAAACTTCCGAGACGTGGGTTTTGTAGAGAAAGTGATTCTTAGCAAACCCATAACGTCAGAAATTCGGAAAAATGCCTTTTAGCTTGACATGCAAAGACTTTTCGGAAAAAAACAATAGGGGCAGCAAGGGCTGCAGGGGCAAATTTTTCCAAAAAATTCTCAAATATGGGTTTTGCAGAGAATGAAATTCTAAGCCAACCCTAGAAAGTAAAAAAAATGACTTCAACCGAGGGCATGCAAAGGCTTTTTTCAGTTGAGAACTGCAGGGGTTTTAATGTTTCCGGGGGCAATTATTCTCGAGAAAATCTGGCACATGGGTTTTATAGGTAATGGAATTCTAAGCCAACCCAGATGATTCGATTTTAAAAAAATTGTGTTTTTGGCCCACATGCAAAGAAATCTTTGGCAAAAAGCATAGTGCTAGAAATTGAAGCAGCGGGGCAATTTTCTCGAAAAAATCTAAGACATGGGTTTTGCTGCTAACGCTGAAATATGTGAACCGAGATGATTAGATTTAGAAATTTTTTCCGTTTACTTTGACATGCGAGAGAAAACCCAAGACAAGAATAGAAGAATTTTAGAGATAGAAAATAGAAGTTATTAATTTGCCTTTGAAAAAGTCGCCTATGCTTGAACTAGATTAGATGAAGTCTGCATGCACTCGAAGAATGAAGTCTGGAAAATGTATCTTTTGAACAATCTGGACCTGGCACTGCGAACTTTGAAAATTATTACTCGAAGCACCTTCAGATGTTCGTTTGCTCAAGAAAATTGTGTTGGCTTGCCCCTGTTATGAGAATAATGGACGCCAATATGACTTAAATAAATAAATTTAAGTCTAAAGGTGTCACAATATGCATTAAACTTAGGCGCCACCCTGATTGGACCTCAAAAATGTACGACATCCTCTTATTGGACCCCCAAAACTCAGTTAACTGCTTGAGAAATTTGCCCTAAATAGAGCGCTAGTTGCTTATTGGACCAAATTCAGTTAACAATACATGCAAAAATAAGTCGCCCCTTTGCAAGCAAAAATTAAGTTCAGTTGAAGTTGACCAACTGAGAATTAAATAATATTTAATTTCAATTCATAATCTGCACCATTATAGGGCGCCTCATGTGCTTGAGTCAAAAGTCAAACTTTGACTTCTAGGCGTCATTTTTCCATAGTTAGAAATTTTCTTGAAAATTTCTTTTCACAAACCTCATCGGAGCCCATGTTCAACCACTGATTCTGATTGACTGGTATTTCCATAAGACTGGCTAACAGTTTCATTGAAGAGAAGGATCTAAACTGACAAGAAACTCTTGAAGGCTGCAAAGCCTGATTCTGAGATCTGAGGCTTCAAAATTTAGGGCGCCCTTGGCCACTAGGGGCACTTTTGGCTTCAAACTTAGTTAAATTTTCATCATTTTGAAGGTGAATTTGACCTCCCTTCACCTCGCGTCCTCTGGCATTCGGAAAAACTTCAAAACTGATTGACAGGCTTATTGCAGAGCTGGCTCCATTCTATACAAGAGCTCTTGGAGAGCAGTTTTCCAAAAATCATCATCTACTAGGTTAAAATCATGGGCGCCCTTGGCTTGCACGGGCGCTTTTGTTCCCAGACTTGGCCATTTTACAAACTGGGTAAAATCACAGTTAATCCCTGGCTGCAGGCTGCTAACTTGTCCTCTGACCCAACTAAGGTATGCAACAGAAAGCTAGTAGCGTCATAGATAGGATGAATACTTGAGATCACCAAAATGACTACATTTGAGGTTCCAAAACCTTGGGCGCCCCTGGCCTCCAGGGGAGCTTTTTCTGTTTCCTTGAGATTTTGACCATGATTAGACCTTATGTTTGACTCCTGACTTCGGCAATTCATTAACTCAGATTAACCCTTTGACAAATTCATTGTGAAGCCTGATCAAGTCTGAGACAAACATCCTAGGTATCATTTGATCAAAAACCTTCATCTGGTCCCTTAAAAAGATGGGTGCCCTTGGCTAAGTCATTTTTTCAACTCCCTCTTTTCTCGTTCAATCTCCCGTATCAGGTGCTAGACAAATCTTCCAGGCTGGTTGGTAGGCTCATCGCAAAGCTAACAGTATTTCGGAGAAGTCTTCTTGGAAGTGACAAATCCCGAAAATGAAATCTGGGCCTCTGAAATCTAGGGCACCCCTAGCTAGTAGGGGCTCTTTTGCTCCAAAGTTAGAAATTTTTTGATGATTTTCATCCTGGCGAAAAATCCCCTCCAAGACAAAGCATCATTTTTGTTGTACCCCAAAATTAAAATTTTTGTTACACTTAGACATTTGAAGAAATGAGTAAAAGTCTTGTTAAATTTGTCAAAAAGGCAGTGAACCCCAAGGACGTGTCCCCCCCTCTAGGCCCTAGCGTCTCTGGAACGAGGACATCCTGGAGACGTGGGGATGGCGTTCCCACGTCTCGGGCGGCGCTACCATTTCTTGGCTCGCCACCGGAGACGCCTGGGCGTCCCTCGAGCTTCTCGGGGACGCCCAGGCGTCTCCTGCGGCGGATAGCCAAAAAGCAAACAAAAACAAAGTTTTAAAACACTTTTTTAATATTTTATTGGTTCTATTCGAACCCTAAGGGCATGTGGGGCCCATCTAAACTCTTACATGCCTTCAAAAGGCCCTCTAGTCTTCATTTTTATTCACATTTGCATTTCTACTTGTTTGCTACAGCAAGAAGAAAAAGAGTGAAGGTTGAGGAAAGAGTGATTGGAGGAGTGAAAGGAGTGATTGCAAGTGAAAAAGGAGTGTCAAGGAGGAAGAAGAAGAAGAGGATGAAGATTCTTCACCTTGTTGAAGAGATTTTTCAAGCAAAAGGTAGGGTTTTTAACTGATTTTTTATTTTATTTTCTGATTTTCAATGTTCTTTCATTTCTTGTTATTTCATTTTTTAATTTTTCTTATTTCATTTGTAAATTCTTGTTGTTCCATTTTCTAATTTCTAAATTAATTTAGAATCTTAGATTTTGTTTTGCAATTTAAAATTTGTTGAAAAATTTAAAATAGAGTTTTATTTTTTAATTTTAAAGTAGGGCATAGGCTGAAACTATGTGTTTATTGAATTTTTTTTCATTTTGTGAAATGCAATGTCAAAATGAGCTCCTATAGTCATGAAATGAGTGAGGATGAGATGGAAACTCATTCTCATAGTGCAAGCCAATCAGAATATGAACCTGAGCATGAGGATGAGCACAATGAGGGGGGTGAGCATGGTGAAACCCAGAAGGGCATACTAGTTCCATAGCTAGTGCACCAGTTTCTACTGATTGCCCTTCCCAGCTTTTGGCAAAGTGGGCTAGGGGTCCTTATGATCCCAAATCTCCTCTCAAACAGTTTGCAACAAGAATAACAGCCGCAACGTCATCAACTGGTGGTACGAGGAAATGGAAATGCAACATTTGTGGTGATGATTGGTTTGGGAGCATCACCAGAGTTAATGCACACTTCCTCTTTTGGCCAAGAAAGGGTGTGGGAGCATGTGATTTTTTGAAGAAAGCTAAAAATTTGAAATACAGAATTGAGTTCAACAAGCTTTGGGGTGTTCCAGATGACGTGGCAGTTCCAATGCCTACTACCTTGTCTGGTAGGCAACATATTCAGACTATTCAGCAGATTCAGGAGCAGCAAATGTAGAGGCAGCCACATATTTCTACTCCACATTGCATCAGAGAGCAGGAACATTGTCAGGGTCAGCCTCAGGACCGTCATCCACCTATAGCACTATGGCTGAATCACAACAGGGCAAGGGGAAACGCAAGATGCAAAGTCAGTCTAACCCCATAGCTGATTTATTTAATGTGCACCTGAGGGATCAGATAGATGATTCCATTGGCAGGTTCTTTTTTGCCAATGGAATCCCATTCCATGTAGCTCGATCTCCTTATTATAAGGAGATGATGTCGATGGTGGCGAAGGGAGGACCATCATATGTGCCACCAGGTGAGCACAAATTGAGGACCACGATCTTGGATAACAACTATGCCAAGATCAATTCATTGATGGAGACGATGAGGGCATGTTGGGAGGAGTCTGGATGTAGCATAGTTATGGATGGGTGGACGGACATTAGGCATCGTCCACTCATCAATGTTATAGTTACATGCTTAGAGGGGCCATTCTTTCTCAGGGCGGTTGATTGTTCAGGGCATCGAAAAGATGCTGATTTTCAGTTTGAGATCCTTCAGGCAGCTATTGAGGAGATTGGGCCACAAAATGTGGTCCAAGTAGTGACAGATGCAGCACATGTGTGCAGAGCTGCAAGGAGGCTTATAGAGGCATCATACAGACACATTTGGTGGACTCCATGTTGTGTGCATGCCATGAACAATGCACTCAAGGACATGGGGAAGATTGAGTGGATTAGAGGAGTGGTCAGCAATGCTAGAGATGTGCAGATGTATATCTGCAACCACCACACTTCACATGCCATCTTCAGGAGCTTCGCGAAGGAGTTCTTGAAACCAGTTGAGACCAGATATGCATCCTATTTCATTCTTTTGGAGAGAATGCTTGAGTTGCAAGAGCCACTGCAACTCATGGTTATGACACAAGAATGGAATCGTTGGGATGGGCCAGGACAGAGCAGGGGAAGAGGGTGAAGGAGATAGTGAAGAGTGATGCATTTTGGCATGATGCAAAATATATTGTCACCATCATTACACCAGTTGTACAGGTCATCAGATATGGGGATGGGGATGCACCTAACCTTGGGGAGGTGTATGAGTGCATTGATTCTATGCTTGGTCAGATGAGGGCAGTTGTGCGAGAGAAGGACCCCACTTTAGCATTCTACAATGTTTACATTCAGCCTATTATTCAGCGTAGATGGGACAGCCTAAACACTCCCTTGCACATGGCTGCTTATGCATTGAATCCGAAGTGGTACATGCCTAGGCCTGGGAGAGTTACACCGATTCAGGATGATGAGGTGAAGGAAGGGTTCTTCAGATGCATTGATAGGATGTATGATGCTGAAGCTGCTGGCAACATTCGCACTGAGTGGACGAAATTTGCTACTCTTAGGGGTTATAAGGCTGTAGCAAAGGCGGACATAAAAACTATGGCATAGAAGGATCCGATTTTGTGGTGGACTTGTCATGGACCGAAATCACTGACTACCACACTAGCCATTCGTTTGCTGTCTAAGGTTTCTAGTTCTTCAGCTTCTGAGAGGAACTGGTCTACTTATAGCTTCATCCACTCTCTTAAGAGGAATAGACTTACCTCTAGGAGAGCAGAGAAGCTAGTGGCTGTACATAGTGCCTTGTGTATGACTGACCGCAGGACACGTGTGTACAAGGAGAGCCCAGCAGCACGATGGGATGTAGAGCCAGAGGAGCCATCACAGATTGATGAGGATGAGGATGCTTCAGATATAGGGCTGGTTGGTGTTCCTTTGGCGGATCTTGACCTTGAGGAGTCCAGTGGTTCCAGTGATGAGGAGTTTGCCGACCTCCCGAGGGATGATTAGAGGCCTCTGCCTCCTTCACTACATTTTGTCATTTTGACATTTTGATTTTGTACTTGTTTTGATATCATATAATCATGCTACTCATTGTAATCATCTTTATAATCAGATATTTTTGATATAATATAATAGAAATCTTCCATTTGCCGATTCAACAATTGTTACATTGTAGTATTGAGTATTACTATTCTAATTTCTAATTAGTAATTCATCATTCGATACTGAAAACTTCAATATTCAATGTTCAATGTTCAAGTACTAATTTAGTATTTCAATTTTGCTATTTTACTTCTTAATAGTCTTATACATCTTTTCATAACTAGCATTTTAAGTACCATATGTATAGTATATAGTATATAACCCCATCCCCCTCCCCCCCCGCCCGTCCTCCCCCCGCTGTCCCGAAATTGAGGCCCCTTTGTTCCCCCGTTCCGGAAACCTGTCCCCCCCGTCCCGACGTCCCCCCGTCCCCGACACCGGTGGAACATAGCAAAAAGGTCAAAATTTGGGTGTGCGTGTCTTACATGAGGGGTTAAAATGTAAAATTCCCAAAATATGACGATCTGGGTCTGCTCAGAGCAACCTAATCTACAAAACCCAGATCTCAGTTTTTCATCTCTACTTTTTAGGAAAATTGCTATTTTTAGAAATTTTCTAAAAATAGTAACTTTTTTGGGGTTTTTCTAGGTTTCTTTTGAAACGGATACTGGCAAAACTTTCTAAAAATAGTTAGTTGGTCCGTTAGAGTTCAAACTGATTTTGATTGGCTCAAAATACTTCCATATCAGGTTGGTGCAGTCAGAATCTCAAAATAATCAATTTTACCCTAGTGGGTCTATTTTGCTTTTTTAGGAGCATATCAGGAGCTCCGAGGTCATCAATGGAGATCAGTCAGCTGCCAGGCGTCACATTCAACACTCAGGCATTCAACAGAAGGCGAGTTGGTGAGTAAGCACGAAGAACGAAGAAGGTGAAAACTGTGAAAATTTTCTAACTCTGGTTGCCATAGGCGCCCCAGGAGAGAATAAGCGCCCATCTTTTTAGGGCATTAAAAGTTGAAATTAGGGTTTGAGCCTCGAATCAAAGTTGCTCAGTATTCTTCCAGCTTCACAACGAATCCAACGGTGCAGTCATCGGATCATCCAATCGTCCGGGATTTGAGGCCAAACAAGGAGGATTCAAACAGAAGTCAGAATGAAAAAGAATGAAAATCATCAAAATTTGACTAAGTTCGGGAACTTTGGGCACTCCTGGTGAAGAAGGGTGCCCAACTTTTTGGAGCACCTAACTCAGCAGTTAGGGTTTGTGAATATGCTCAATCTTTTCAGTATTCGGTCAGCTTCGCAACGCCTATTTCCGTCAGAACATCCTATTGTCCAATCTCCGGCAGATTCAGATCAAAGTGGAACATACAAAATGAAGGTTTGAAAAGGAAGATGAAAATTAAGAAAATTGTTAAGTATGGAGCAAATGGGCGCCCCAGGAGAGAAGAGGCGCCCAAGTTTTCAAGGGCCTAAACAGATGAATTTGCAGATGTAGCTCTAACGTGATTTCTTCAGAGTTGATCAGGCTCTCCAACGAGATATTCAACATGTCAATCAGAGTTTGCTGTCGCCAGATACGAGGGGCTGAACAGAGGGTTTGATGAGAGCTAAGAATTAAGATGCAAAAGCAAACATGAGAAAGTAGAAAATATTCTAACTCTGGTGAGTTTGGCCGCCCCAGCTTGCCAGGGGTGCCCGAGCTTTTGAAGGCCCAAATTCAACTGTTTGATGAAGTTTCTCCCAGGAGACCCCTCTTAATATCTACTCAGCTTCGCAATGAGCATAACCATCAGTCAATCCGATGCCCGGATCACCAGATTCGACAAGATCATCTGTAGAAGAGGAGTTAATGAAGAAATTAAAAATATTCTAAGTCTGTGAAGGATGGGCGCCCGTGGAGAGGATGTGCACTGATGATTTTGAAGGATCAAACGAAGTTTTCCGCTAGAGACGCCTCCAAAACAATCTTCTCAGAACGGGTCAGGCTCCGCGATGAATCATTCAACTCGCTCATCAGATTAATCTAGAAGCCAGAAATCGAGGTCAAAGTAGGGGGTTAAAGTTGTGTAAAGTTGAAAATATCAAAAAATGACTAACACTGCTTGAAGTGGGCGCCCCTAGCCAAGAAGGGCGCCCAACTTCCCATGCCTTAGTAAAATTTTCAAGATTTTCAAAGTTTTCAATTTTGTGAGATGAAAGATGGACGTCCAAGTTCAATGAACAGAGGTTTTTAGGGTTATGAGGATGAAAGCAAAAGAAAGCAAGCTTATTTCAAACCCTAAGTCTATTTAATACATATTTCAATGCAAAATTCATCATTTTTGCAGGTGGCGTCCTGTTGATGTGATTTTCGTGACCGCACCAACACAGAAAAAGGTCACCAACGGCTATCCTATTTTCTCTTGATCAAAGTATCCGGCATGCTAAGATTGCAAGAGAGTTCGTGCGTTCAACTCCAAGGTTCCTTCAATGCAATAGAATACCCTCAGTTGGATCGATGTGTTTTTGCTGGTATTTCAAGGGGACTTACACAATTGTTCGGCAGCTGACGGCAGATAGAAGATTAAGAGCTTCACGTGGTTCGAATGATTTGGCAAGTAAGCACAAGTTTCCTAATACTAACCAGAAATGAACTGAATTTAAATGAGTGTAGGGATAAGAAGGTTCTAAATTCTATACTAAAACGGGACGTCGGATCAATTTCGACAAACCTCAACCAGACTCTGCTCTGCCTTGCGTTGGACAGCTTACACAAAGTTGGTGCAATCTTCAAAGGAGTGGCAAGAGATTTTCAAGTCACAGTTCAACATAAAAACACCATCAAGACAATTCATGCCAAGACGTGAACCACAACCGAAGTTAAGTTTGTAAAGTTTTCCAGTCGATCACACAAGGCAAACTTGCCGTTAGCAAGCTGCTAGTGGTATGGATCAAAAGAAGTTGCCTTGATTAACACCACAAGTCCACAGCTAACATCTACTTGCATGAAAATGAAAAATTACGCTACTTTACGCTACTTGAAGTAGAATGGATGAAAAAATCTTGCTAGCTACTCATAACAAAGATGAATTCACCATTCAATGAAAGATCTTTTATTATAATAGTTTTCACAACAATCTCTTACAAAGTTTTCAAGGGAAAACTTTCCTCCTTTAAACTATACTATGCTAACAAACTATGCTAAGCTATCTCTCTACTCTATTCTCGAGTCTGATGTCTAATCTCTACTAAGGTACAAATGAGTTGGGATGCCCCTTTATATAGCTGGCCAAGTCCAACGGACGACTCGGATTACAATCAGATGGATGGCCCAAATTGTGCCACCTCAGCCCTAACCCTAAAAAGAGGAGTGGAGTAATAAATGAACAATTAATGTCCACCACCTCTAGAAGATTCCTGTTTGTAAACGTGTTCACACTGTTCTTCTTTCTGATTGCAAACCGGATGAGTCTGATCATCATTGCTTCAACTTCTTGAAAGGGTATGATAGGCACGTCCTCGATCTGACTTCAAGCTTGCAACCTTCTTCTCCTGCTCGACGATGATTTTCCTCCTCGATGTTGTTCTGCAACTTTGAAGTACTTGATTGGGTTTCCATTTTTTCCTCCATCCTGAGCTTTGAAAACATTTCTTCCTTGCCATTTGAGTTGGGCACATACTAGGTCTCAACACTTAGCCACTTTCTCCAAGTATTCGCTTCATCTCCCCAAGTCATCATGCCTTGGCCTCGGTGTTCACCCTGCAAAACAAGCAAGGAGAAGAGCATCAAAACACTTCATCATATAAACTCACCTTACTTACCTGATTTTCATGCTTTAACTTCCAAGGGTTCATCGTTTTTCTCTAGCCAACTTTGCTTTCTTCCCGATTTTTCAACATCTGTAGGCTGGGGCATATAAGACCTGTGCATCATATTTCAATGCCTTAGACAAATTTCATCTTCCTCAAGGGCGTATTTAAGAGATGCATTTTTAAAATCATCTTTTGAGAGTGTTAACTTCAACTGCATCTTCTTCAAGAAATTTATTTCATCAGCTGAGGCATTGACGACTTTGATTTTATTCAACTCCGGCTCAAGAAGACTATTTCCACGAAGAACTTGAGCAAATTCACCTAGGCAATCAACTTCAAATTCATCCGCCAAGGCATTTTATTTCAACAACATATTTTATCCTTCTTGCCCTAGAAAATTTTAAGTTTTCCCCCTTAGAAAATTTCATTATTCAAGTGCCCATCAAAATCTTTATCTTGAAGCCCCGGCGAAGTGTGGAAGACTTTAAAATCCATTCCTTGTCGAAGACGTCCAATACCTAGAAGAAAATTCCCTTCAGAAAGCGTCAAATTCATGTCTCCAAACGAAGGGGTACATTTAATTTTTGAATTTTAAACCTTAGAAAAATACTTTGCCAACAATTTTATTCTTCATCTTCATCCCTAGGCGTATTTCCTTGCTTGGCCTTGAAAACTTTATCATCTTCGTGAAGCTGGCACCTTCTAACTTCTTCTCGCCAATTTTATTCATGCCTCTGAAAATTTTATCTCCTCCATCAACTTGGGCGTACTTTCCTCTAGAGGAAGGTGGAATTTTATGCCTTAGAAAAATTTCATCATCAAAGTTCATCTTACTTCTCTGGGCGTGCTTCTTCTCTTTTGACACTTAGGAAAATTTCAAATTCATCCTCTTGCCAGTTGGGCGCACTTGGGGCTTTCTCTTGCCATTTGCATACATGCCTCAATAAATTTCATCACCTTTCTCAATTTTGGGCGTATTTCTCTAGAGGTGGTGGAGTTTCAATACTTAGCATTTTTCAAAGAGCCAACACTTTTGGGCGCATTCAAGGGGTCTTGGAGGAATTTTGACTTAGAAACTTCTTGAATGCCTTAGAGTTTCCTCCAACCTCTTCTATATTGGGCGCATTCAAGGGGTCTTGGAGGAATTTAACACTTAACATATTTTCCTTAGAGCTAACATCTTCAACACTCTAGGCGCATTTCACATGCCAAAGTGGAATAATACTTAGAATATTTTCTTTTTAGAAAGCCACCATTTTAGACTTGGGTGCATTTGACATGCTGAGGTGGACTTAACCACGCCTTAGTCATTTTTTTATCCATCAACTTCACCTTTATCTTAGCAAGTCTTAGATTCCTTTTACCTTGCATGGGTGCATTTAGCATGTCTAGGGGAAAACTTTGACTTCAACGCCTTGGAATCTTTTATCCATCTTCATATCCATCTTGAGCGCATTTGGCATATGGTGTAGGATTTAACACTTTCAACGCCATAGAATATTTTTATCATTTCATTTCTCTTTGCATGGGTGCATGGTGAAGAATTTGACACTGAGAATATTCCCTTTCTCATGCACAACGCCTTAGATTCCTTTTATTTGTCTTTACTTTGCATGGGCGCATTCAAAGGAGAGAGGAGAAAGTCAAAATTTTGTCTTGACCCTACTTGACTTGGGTGCATTTGGCATGCTGAGGAGGATTTAAGTCCAAACTTGGAATTTTCTTAACACCTTCACTTTGCATGGGCGCATTTAGGGGTGGCAAGCGGACTTATCTCTTGACTTTGAATTTTTTTGGCTTCTATCACCTTGAGGGCGCATTTAGGGGGTGGAGGTGGACTTAAGTCCTCGACTTACAATTTTTATTTTTTTTTCAACTTCTTGCCAGCTTGATGATGAGGGCGCATTTGAGGGTTTTGAAGGACTTATCTCCATACTTAACATTTTTTTTCATCTTCTTGCTTGCTCAAGAGGGCGCATTTTGAGGGTGGAGGAGGATGAACTTCAGACTTAGAACTTTTCTCAGCTGCTTGCTCATGCCTTACTATATTTAGTAAGTTTCAGGTTTTCCTTCTTCTGAGGTTCAAATTGATTTGAAATTTTAACCACAGGATCCTCATGGCCTAGTTAGTCTGTTCACACTGCCATTTCGAGCTGACCTGCTATTTATAGCACGTTTCTGAGCTAGTTTACTATTTATAGCAACTGCTTCATTTTGATACTTCCCCAACTCCGTTTGACTTGAAATTTGAATGCCGTGACCCTCATGGGTAGACTTGCCCATTCACACTGGCGCTTGCTGTTGATTTACTATTTATAGCCTTTTTTTGGAACGCCTTACTATAAATAGTAAGTGCTCCGATTGCCTTCAAATTTTACCGGTGGATAGCTTGAAAGATACTGATTGTAGTGGGATACACCGGTTTTCAAAAATTCTGGCATTTTACCCCTCATTTTGGGTCCCGAAGTTGGAAACCCTAATTTGACTTGCATGTCTATCAAACGACCTCCGTTTGACTCCGTTTCTATTGCACTTTGCTCCATTTGTGATATTAATGTGTTGGGCAGCTGCTGGAATGGACCTGCTAAAAATAGTAAGTCTCTGAAAATTGATCATCTTGCCCTGCATGTCACATCATTGCGTAGCTCCTGAAAAACCCATAAAGAATCACTTGACATGCGCTGAAAAGACCTGCATGCAAACCCTAAAAATAGCCTTTGAAGACGGCTCCAGAAAAAGTCTTGATCCTGGTTTGCATGTTATACCACTGCGAAGCCCTCAAAAAACCCACAACAAATATGCTGACATGCGCCGAAAACTTTGACATGTAAAGCCTAAAAATAGTCTCCGAAGGCTGAATGCTGAAAGTCCTCATCTCGTCTTGCATGTTATACCACCGCGTAGGTCTCAAAAAACCCAAAAATAATCTCCAAACACGCATTGAAAAACTTTGCATGCAAACCCTAGAATCAGCTCTTGAAGGTGAACTCGCTAAAAATAGAAAGTTGTCTGTTCTGGCTCAAATTTTGCAGACAAGCAGTTTGATGTGTCCTGGAAGCAGTGTGACTGAGAGAACTTCAAAAATGCTGAGCAAATGCCCCAAATTAGGCACTTACTAAAAAGAGCAAGTTGTTGGAATTCACTGAAACTTTGCTGGGGACCTGCTGGAAGCATGCCGACTGCAACGTGAAGCTCAGATTGCAATTTACTCACTCCATTTGACTTCAAATTGGCCGAAAGAAAGCAAACCCTAATTCCACAGAGTTAGCCAAATTCTCACGTTTAAGCTCAAAGGCGGGCACATCCCCGGAATGACAGACAACAGAAAGAGAGAGACAAAGAGAGAGAGACAAAACCAAAGCCAAAAGACGAGGAATGGAGCAAAATTAGGGGGGTCCCTATTTTGAATGGGGCGATGTGTGAAAAGGTCACAACACATTCTAAGGAGAAAGTTGGAGCAGCAAGTTTAAAGAGTTTTTCATGATTCAAGAACTCAAGTTTGCTGGTTATTCATCAAATTTTTCAGACCAGCAAGATAAACCCTCGCTTTTTCATGCTTTTTCATCCAAAAGATCAAATTTTTGAAGGAGAAGATTAATAATTTTCATTTTCAGCTTTCTGGGTCTCCTCAACTCATTCTTTTGAAGAATTTTCTGCAGAAATTTTTGAAGTTGCAGCAAGTTGCTTTTTCTTGCATGTCAGGGAAATCTTTAGGGTTTGCAGATTTTGATCATCTAGGTCCTTCCAAAACAGTCTTCTGAAGAGAACCCATATCACAGTTTTTTTTTGGAATTCTAGAGTTGGTTGCTTTTTTGATTAGCATTCATTATTTTTCAAATCTAATCAACTAGGTTCGTTTCTAAAGTGTCTCTAAACAAAACCCAGGTGCCATCTTTTTTCGTAAAAAATTGAAGAAATTAGGGTTTGTTGCTTTTTCAGTATAAATTCAAAATTTTTAATAACAGTCGATCTGGGTTGCCTTGCAATGAAATTCTGAGCAAAACCCATATCTCAGAAAAAATTTCAAAAATTTTGCCCGTTTGAAGAAAAAGAGCAGCGTTCTATATTTAGAAAGTGTGCAGAATTTGTCAGAACATAGGCAAGTTCACAGGCAATCTTCAAGTTTTTCAGAATGGAATACACTCCCAACGATTTCAAGGTCAAGTCAGTACTTTATCACGATTATATCAAAACAGCAGAGATTGACTTGCATCACATCAAGCCAGTGTTTGATCTACGAGCTCTAGAGAATGCAGGGATCAGCGCAGCTAGAAACTTAGGTCATTCAGGACTCCTTGCAGCAGCTTCCATTCCTATTTTAGTGCAGAGTCTCGAATTTGTAATTGCTTGCATTAAGCATTACAATTCGGCAACAAGGGGAATCCTTTCAGTAGATGGCAGATTGATTTGCAGTTTGAAACTTGCAATGATTGAGAAATGCTTCTCAATTCCACCATTGGTTGACAGCGTGACTATCTCAAAAGAAGAATGTGAAAGAATATGGGGTATGAACAAGGACAAGTACAACAAGAAGATTGCCCAAAAGTGGATGAAGCAAAAGCATAAGACTTTGCCTAAGATCATCGGGCGAGGAGAGTTCAAGGACGAGATTGCTATCATGATCACTTTGTTGAACAGGATCACAGGGCAAGAAGATGCTACACAGTTTCAACCTTGGATGTTGTACGTGATACCACACATCATGAAGAAGACTGAGTTCTATGATTGGGCGGCTTTGATCAGTGACAGCCTTCATCAACAAATAACAAAATATTTCCGGATTCATGAATTCCACATGATCTCTTACCTAGTCTACCTAGTGGCCTTCCAAGGTCAATTTAGAGGGTTGAACACAGAGGGATCCCTGAGCGTACAACATGTTTACAACTACTATCCTCAGTTGGAATTCACGAAGTCACTGCATTATTACAAGAGAGTGAACAAGGCTTTCCTGATGTTCATAGTGCGAGACCTAGATAATGAGCTACACGTCTGCATTTCCTCTGCTGCAAGGGCAGCAATAGCAAACTGGGCGAGCTGGTTTATACAGTTTCCTACATTTACCTATCTCAGAGTCTATGGCTTTTCCAGTGTTCCACTTATGCTACCAAGGTATCCATCAGGTGAAGTGTTGTTCATGGAATTCCTAAGGCAGGCTCACGAGGTTCACACAATCTTGAGGAACAAAAAGAAACCCTCTCTCAATTTTCCACTTGGGTTGGGAATCTTTACTTGTAGGTCAGCAGCAGAAGCTAAGTCCATGGGGGATGAGTTAGCATCACTAAATCTCAAGCCTTACAGTGACAGACGATCCTATGACCCTCATGGTGTCTACCCACCACACTTAAACTGACTTTTA
Organism: Sequoia sempervirens; assembly: GCA_007258455.2. Taxonomy (NCBI): domain Eukaryota; kingdom Viridiplantae; phylum Streptophyta; class Pinopsida; order Cupressales; family Cupressaceae; genus Sequoia; species Sequoia sempervirens. Next base: position 37,485 of record VDFB02128398.1, on the reverse strand, counting down.
ACTGAATCTGACTTCATCACTGTGATCGTGAAGTGAAATAAGCCAATCAAAACAATTTTCAGTCAATTCTGACAAGTTTCAATCTTTAGGGTTTTTAACCTAAAAACAGGGGTCCAAAAACCCTAATTTTCAATTTTTTCAAATTTTGTTGGTATCTTCCTGACATCAAACTTACTAAAAGCCCATACTTGATTTTCCCAAAAACTACGTTTTGACGACACTTTTACAAGGTTTAGGCTATTTTAAGCAAAATGCCTTAATGAAGCAAAAAAATTGGTTTGGGTACAACAAGGTGTAGATATGAAACAAGCTTATTAAAAGAAATAAATCTAGGACAACAAATTGCATGAAGGACCTATCACACAAATGAACGATCAACCAGCTTTATATTAACAAAGTGAACCAATACAGAATAGCAATATTGCGTGACAAGGTGGGCACAACAATTTGTTATCACAACAAAAGTTGAAATACAATGAGCAAAGGTCCTCTTATTTATAGACCTCAAAGGAGTAGGGAATCCTAATATCTCCTTGAGTTTACAATTTGTCTTGCAAGCATGCAAGAGTTTATTCTTAAGTCTAAACATATGCAACTAATCAATTAATTGGAAAAACTACATTAGTTAACCGAACTAAACTAAACTAAATGAACGTTTGCAACATGCAAGTACTTATTGATATGGAAGTTAACTGATAACTAGCATTAGTCAACTGAATCCTAACTGAAAATTCCACCTCCACGGAAGATATCCCCAAGGATGCATGATATCAGCAGTCTAAACTCAAGAGTGATGTTGAGTTGACTGCTGCCTTTGATTCTATCCTCAGGAAAACTGTGGGATCCAACTGTCTGTCTACTCCAATCCCTTATGAGCAATCATCTCCTCTAGGAACTTATTAATTGCCTCCTTTTCAGGTACTTTGATACTGTCCAAGATGATAGACTGGCTACCCAATGCCTTCTCTCCATCCTTGATCATTTTCTGACACTCCTTGACCTCTTCAGCTACCTTGTCGAAACTCATTGACATCATTGAGAAGCGATTCAATTTAGATGCCACAGGATCACCATCAAGACCATTATGAACTAAGTTCTGGAATTCAGTTTGCACAGCCTCGAGATCAATGTAGGTACCATTCTCATGAAGGTAATGGCAAAGGATCTGGGTGACAAATCCCCTCACAAGTTTGAGAGCACCAGCAACGTCTTCTTTGATTTCAGCCAACTTTGCAGAGACTCTTTCATAAGTTTCTACTTTGAAGAGGTGTTGTTCCCTCCAAGCAAAAAACTTTCTTTTATCTTCATCTGCTACAACGACATCGTATGCAACTGCCAATTGGGAAATGAGGATCAAATCCTTTGGTTTTCCCTCTGCCGTTGTCAATTCAAGCTGTTGGATTCCTTGACGAAGATCATGAGCCTTGTACCTCAATTGATACAACTCTGTGTAATGTCCCCTTCTAGGTAGTCTTTCGAAAAATCAATGGATTAGCCTATCATGTCGACCCTCCTAGGCTAATGGTTCTGGATAGAGGGTCACTTGGACGGGCACTTGGTCGTCAAATTGCAGTATTGATCTCCGGAGTATGGTGGCAAGGTGAATTGTTGCGTTTGGCATGATACTTGTGCTTAAATTTATGATACTCACCTTTTATTTCACCATCTTTGGCCTAGGGACCATGTGTCTTTAAAATGAAGGGGTCACTTTATATTTTTTAGTTACTATTCATTCATAAAGTGCAAAAAGTTATAACTTAAGTGAATAGTGCTCAGTTTTATGAAGTGTTTTCAATGTTAAATTATAAATATCATGAGAAGAAGTTCAACCCTCTTCATGCATTGATGATTTTACTTCTTTGACTTGTGGGTTTGGCTTTGGAGGAAGAGGGAGGCTAGGGTTTCCTGATTTCTTGCAGTGGGTAAGCCTGGAGGGGGCTTGCTTTTTCGTTTGGAGCTGCTTGAGGGTGTGAAACACCACCTTAAGGTTGCTGGTCAGTTTTTGGATGCTTCATTTGGAGACATAAGTGGCTGTTTGCATGTGATTCGAGCTAACTTCTGAGTGGTTTTTGTTTGCCATAGACTCCATTTCAGTTTGCACAAGAGCTGCTTACATTTTTGAAGAGTTTTGGGCTGTTTAGAAGAGCTACAGCCAGCCGCCCCTCTCTTGAGGGTTTCATCAGCAAAAAGAAAGAAAACACCTCTCTTAAGAGGCTGCTATCACTCCAAAAAGGGGCGCCCTAGTCTTAGGAGGCCTCCCATACCGGATTTAGAGTGGAGAAGTTTGTATTTCAGCTGGTGTGAGCAATTTATTGGGGTTTGATACTGTAGCAAATTACTATTCACAGTGTTGTATAGCTGTAAGTTAAAGTTTGGTACAAGATATATTTAGCTTTAAATCTGATGGAAGTTATATGTTGTATGCATCTTATTATGTAATGAAGAAATCATATTTGGCCACTAAATCGAGCAATGTACTCAAGGTTGTTTCAGTAGTTTAGTTTATTTGAAGTTTCCATTGCATGTATATGCTTGTTGGTACTTTTTATGCATTATTGGCAAACAAATTCAAAACAAGAAAAGAAGAAATACAAACCTAAACAAAAAATCAGACCTACAAAACTCAGTGGAAACAAATCAGCAGAGTGGTGGAACACTACACTCTATGAGAAGGTATCTACCCGCAACAATGAAGTCCTCGATCCAGTTCTCCAAGAGCTTTCCACGATTGACTAACCACCCCAACTTTTATTGATTTGTAGGTGTCTTTAGGAGCTGAGGAAGAATGGCCGTCACGTTCAAGGTCCCATGAAGAAGATCTGAGATGTATCGCCGAAATTGTTTATTTTCAGCCTTGAGGGTTGCTTTGTCTTCTTCGTCCTTCATGACCCTCTCTTCAAGATTACTTGCGGCAACCTTAAAGAGGCTTACGTCCATGTGCCAAGTGCTCCTGTCAAGATTAGCTTTGACGAAGGTGAAATCACCAACTTCAACCTCATCCAGACTCTTGCCCTTCGGTGGTGTGGCAATCTCAACAACAATCTCCTCCTCAAGATTCTACTCTATGTGTACTTGCTTCTTGCTCTTCTTGTTTGACGTATCCTGATAAGAACTGCCAAAGTTAGAAAGATCTAGTTGATATGAAGGCTTTCGACTCCTTCTACCCAAAGTCGTATCAAGCCAATATGAGTGATCACTATCAACTTCTCTAGGCGAAACTGTTGTAGTTGTGTTGACTTCCGGCGAATTAACTGGCACTGAGGTTTCACGAACCGGCAATTTTAGCTCTGAATCAATCTGAATGGGAGGTGACTGAGGAGAAAATGGCGAACCAGGAGATGAAGACCCAACTTCAGTTTGTACTATTGGCTCTACTGGAACTTCTGGCACCTTCTCGATTTGTTCTTGTTGCTTTGTGCTTCTTCTCTTCGTGTTTCCACTAACTTTGACACCTTTAGGTGGATGCATTATGGCCTTAACTCTAGGTCTCGACCTTGATGTAGAAGGTAGTGAAGAAAACACCACTAGTGGCTCTGCTGTTGGAACTACCTTCCGCCTTCTTTTGCTGTCCAAGAAATACATGCTAGTCTTGATAACTCCTCTTGACAGGTCCTCCACTGAAGTACACTCTCTAGTGGTACCAATCTGGTTGTCGAAGGGGCTGGCGAGCAACTTGATCCTTGATGAATGTGCTAAGTAACACCCCTCTGTCATCATCTGACAAACCTTCAACGTTTTTTGATAAGAAATCGGCAAGCTGAGGAAGAGTAAGTCTGCAATAGTGACGCCTGCGTACTTCGAATTCATCCTCGCAATTGACCTAGAAGTCTTCAAGTGCTGACCAGTGTGAATGACTTCTCTCCAACGGAGCTACATAGTGACCCAAAGGATCATAGGAGTGCTTCTCGTTGAGGTACTTGAGATGGAGTTTGGACAACTCGTTGCTCATCAACTTGCAATTGGCTGCTGTCCAAAAGGAAAGGTGAACGCTTGCTTGTGCTAATTGCGAAGAAAAGTATGAACATTGTGAACCTGTCTCAAGAATTCTATGAACAAGACCTTGTCTGACGGGTATCTAGGTAGCATCATAGGCTCTCTGGTGTAACCATACACTCGAATATAGGTGAATGTGGGAAAATGGATAAACCAATCTTCCCAATTCTCCATTGCTGATTTAGCTTCCGGTGAAATTCTTATGTGCATTTCATTATCAAGGTCTCTAACTGTCTTCATCAAGAAATGGTCATTCACCTGCTTGAAATCTGGTATAGCCTTTGAGAACTCCAATTGTGGGAAGTATTCATGCACATGCTGAACACCAAGGGTTCCAATGGTCTTCAAAGTTCTAAAACTACCTTGGAATGCAATTAAATAGACAAGATAAGAAACCATATGAAACTCGTGGATTTTAAGGAATCTTGTAATTTGCTAGTGAAGAACCTCACTAATCAACATAGCCCAGGCAAAGTGTTCCTTATTGTTGATAATTTGGGAAATGACATAGAACATCCACGACTGAAAGATATGAGCTTCCACTTGGCATGTAACCCAGTTAAGCAAGGTAATCAGAATAGCTATCTCATCCTTGAACTCTCCAGGACCAAGCTTCTTTGGCAAGTTGGTTTTTTGTTCCTTAAGCCACCTCTGTGCAACCTTCCTCTAAAATCTTTCCTTATCCTCCTGCCATATCCTGTCACAATCCTCCATAACTATGACTCAATTGTCTGAACGGGGTGGAATGGCAAAGCACTTCTCAACATCCCTCGGCTTGAGGTTGCAAATGACTCTCTCATCTGCTGATTGAATTTGTCATGTAGATGAGTCATAATGCTTAATGCAAGCAATGACGAATTCGAGATCAGACACCGTGATGGGAATAGAGGCTGCTGACAACAATCTAGAGCGATCAAGATGCTTGACTGTCGTGTTGTCAATACCCTCCAACGTGCTCAATTTGATCACTAGATAAACGTGACCCAAGTCAGTGTCACTGGTTTTCAAAAAGTCATGAACTAAGATCGATTTGGTCTTGTATTCAATTGGGTTGAATTGCATTTTGAAAAACTGGATTTTTGACTGTAAAGTCGGATATGTTTGGACAAACTTCAAAAAAGGCTAAAAATGGCTCCTAATGAGGCTAAAAATAGCTAGTTGAGGGGAAATTTTTAGGAAATTTTCTGAAACGTGGGTATTTTAGAGAATGAAATTCTAAGCCAACCTAGATTGTTAGAAACTCGAAAAAATGAGTTTTACTAAGGCATGCAAAGAGTTTTCAGATAGAAGTTGTAGGGGCACTGAGGGCAATTTTTCTCGAGAAAAATTGGCACATGGGTTTTGTAGGTGCCAATGAGCTGAGTGAAACTAGAATCTTTGTTTTTTGAAAAGTTGACTTTTTGACCCGCATGCAAAAGAATCTTCGAAAAAAAGCACAATACTTCAAAATGAGAAGGGGGCAATTTTCTCGAAAAATTCAGAAACATGGGTTTTGCTGCCAATGTTGAATTATGTGAATCCATATGATCAGATTTTGAAAAGGAAGGATGTCGTTTACTTTGACATGCGAGATAAAACCTAAGACAAGGATAGAAGAATTTTGAAAGAGAAAATAGAAAGTATATTTTGCTTATGAAAATGACACCTATACCTTGAATTTTGTTTGATGAAGTTTGGAATGCATGCACTGAAAAGATGAAGTCTGAAAAATAATTCCTCTGAGCAATCTAAACCTAGCACTGCGAAGAACACTGAAAAATGTCACCTGTAGTGCCTTTAGATCTTGCTTGCACAAGAAAATATGTGTTTGCCTTCAACTTGTGATGAGAATAATGGACGCCCAAATGCCTTAATAAATAAAATTTATGAATTAGGCGTCACCTTGCATACAAAAACCTAAATTTAGGCGGCACAATATTATTGGTCCCCAAATTTAGTTAACTGAACAAGATAAAACCCTAAAATGGGCACCACTCTTACATGCACAGACAACTTCGCCACATGCAAGAAAAATTAAGTCTTTATGAGGTCGACTTAGAAGTACAAATGTAGTTTTAATATTATTTTAAGTCGAGTTTAAAAACTCCAGTTATAGGGCGGCCAATTCACTTGAGTTCAAAAGTCAAAGTTTGACTTGGGCACCAACTCCACACTTAGAAACTTTTTTGAAATTTTCCATTTGCAAACATCATCGGAGCCTATGTTTGATCACTGATTCTAATTGACTGATGTGTCTAGTAGACTGGCTGACAGTTTCATTGAAGAGCAGGATCAAAACTGACAAGGAGCTCCTTGAGGCTGCAAACCCTAATTCTGACTTCTGAGCCCTCAAAATTCTAGGTGCCCCTGGCCTCCAGGGGCACTTTTTCTCACTATACTTAGTCAAATTTTCATGCATTTTCATCATTTACAACTTGATTTTGACCCCACTTCAACTTGCATTCTCTGACACTTGACAAAAGTTCAGAGCTAGTTGACAGGTCCACTACAGAGCTGGCTCAATTCTGAACATGATCTACTGGGAATTAGTTTTCCTAAAAACTTCATCTGGTAGGTGAAAAGCTTGGGTGCCCTTGGCCTCCAGGGGCGCTTTTCTCCCAGACTTGGCCATTTTCACAATGTGTTGATTCTCCATTCTATCTTCGGCTACAAGCAACTGACAAGTCTTCTTGTTGATGTTTATGGCAGCGTCAGTAGTATTCTTCCAGCGATCCCGTTAAATTAAATATAGCCTTGGGGCTATTTAATTTATAGAAGATTGTGATTGCTCAAGAGACACGTCATTTGTTAATGATAATTAATATTTAATGTGAAGAGGCGCTTCACATAGCAACATTGTAATTATTATCTTGGCTGACCTTCCTTGTAACTTGCATTTTATTAATTGTAATTATATTTTTATGATGGCCGACCTTGCATGAAGAGGTGCGACCTCTCTCTCCCAAATTGTATAAATACAAGTTCGTTCCATTCATTTGAACAAGCAAGTTTGAAGTCTCTTCTCTTCTCTCAAGTGTGAATTACCAAGAGTAGATTGTGAATTCATCAAGTGCAGATTGTAAAGTTATCAAGAGCAGATTGTGAACTCTTCAAGAGCAGATTTGAGTTGCAAGGAAGTGCAGATTATTTATCTATCATTGCATCTTGTGAAGGTGCTGATTATTGGCCTTGAGATTGGCCTCATTGTAAAGAGACTGGTTGCCATTACATATATATAAGAGATACATATTTGTTGCTGGGTTTTTCTCCCTCAAGAGGAGGGTTTTCCCAGGGTATCTGTTGTGTTATTGTGTCTGATTCTGAATTAAATTTTTGTGTCATTAATCTGATCATAAAACTAACATGGTATCAGAGCAGGTTTGAAGAAGATCGTGATCAGATTTCTTATAACAGCGATACTCTTTTCTCTCCTTCTCTTTGTTGTCTGTCTTTATCCATTAGTCAAGATGGTGAATGGTCTTAAGATTGAAGATAGACTCGAGGAAGCTTCAAATTATACATCATGGAGGTTTAGAATCATGCTCACCTTGGAAGAGAATGATTTGGATGAGTTTGTGGAGACCAAAGTTCCCGAACCAACGGAGGAAGAAGAGAAGTTGCAGTGGAGGAAGAAAGATATCAAGGCGAAGAAGATGTTAGTAGATTTCGTGGAGGACCATATTGTTCCCATCATCTCTAAGATGAAGACGGCAAGGGAGATATTTAAGTCTTTGGAGGAGATGTATGAGATCAACAACACAAGCCGTGCACTTGCATTGAAGTAGCAACTTCATGATGTGAAGATGGCGAAAGGAGAATCTGTTATTGCTTACTTCATGAAGATTTCTGAATTAAGAGATCAACTCTCTACCATTGGTCATGTGGTTGATGACAAGGACTTGACCATGCTTGCTCTTAATGGTCTTCCTTCATCTTGGGAATCTTACATTCAAGGAATCAGTGCAAGATCAAAACTTCCCAAGTTTGATCATTTGAGGGCAGATTGTATTCAAGAAGAGTCTAGGTTGGTTGCGAGAGGTATTGGTCGAAGCTCTACAAATGAAGACACTCATGTTCTTTCTGCTCAATCCTCGAAGAAGAAAGGGAAAGATGGAAAGAAATGATACTTCAAGAGGAATAGAGATAAAGGAGCTGATGGTGCTCCCGCATTCAACAAGAAGTGGGACCTCTCCAAAGTCCAATGTTTTTGTTGTGACAAGTTTGGTCACTATGCAAAGGAATGCCCAACCAGGCCTAATCAACATGCTTCATTTGCGGATGTGGATGAGATCTCTCCTCAGAAGGATTCTAGGGAATTTCTATTCTAATTTATGGGCCTGTGTTCAAGCGGTGAAGGTTGTGTGCTGATCTGAGCACAAGAGATAAGTATTCTTTGTTTGTTGAGTTATATCATTCAGTTGGATCTTGTAATTAGTAAAGAGAGATAGTGGTTTCTCTTGAATTGTGTTTACTAGCATAAGATCCTTTGTAGATTTCATTTATTGCAAGTTATTTCATGCTGGTTGTGAAGATTTTTGAGTGTGACTTTGAAAGAGAATTACAATTTCGATGGTGATTAGTTGGTCACATCGATATCATTCTCTAATGCATGAACTCTGATAGAGCCTTGAACTCTTGGAGAGAGTTGGTTCTACATGCTAACTGCATAATGCATTCAAGAAATCTGTAGTTGTGCAGATTATCTTTTGTTGTGTTGAGTTTAGCACTCTCGAGAGGAGTAAAAGATGGAAGAAAGAGTTATTTCAGAATTCAATAAAGATAAGTTCTTTATCCTTTCATTCTAATCTTTTGATATTTGCTACATATTTCACTTATAGGTTGATTTCTTTATTTATTGTTCATAAAACTCTTATGTGTTCATGCTATATCTTGAGATAGTAAACCTTGTATGATTCTAGCCTTGATATTTCTTTGATAGTTATAAACTGTTTGTAATCTCTCTCTATATCGCTTCCAGGATGGATCGAGAAGCAAGAAGGTGATGAGAGATTGCTTAGTGATGAAAAGCTTGAGGCATCTTGTGAGGAAGTCATGCCGACCAAAGAAATATTCAAGTGTGAAGTCACAACTTGCAGCCATGGAATTGAGTTGGTGGCTAGAGGGAGTTCACTTCCAAAAGTCTTCTTTGCAATCTTTGAGGCAGGGATCAAGAGGGAGTTCTGTGACTCACTGAGAAGAAGTGAAGGTTGCAGTGTTGCAAGGCCAAGTGTTAAATCCTTGAAAGACCTCTTCAGCTGCTGAGATCAGAATTGCTCAAGACTGTCATCTGGATTTGATATTGGTAGCTCCGCAAACCTATTCAGAATAGAGTGATCTGCAATGAGGTCGAGGAGGTCAACCTTGAACTCTCTTTAGTACCAGAAGTGTGCATTGAAAAAGCATTTATCTAAGGCAAGTGTTGCAGGCAATCTTGGACGATGAGGTTAGAAGGTTGATGCTAGTACTTGAAGATTCAGAGGGAGTCTATTGAACCTGAAGAAGATGTTTAAGGAGTCTGCAGCTAGTTCAGATCTGGTGGATCCTTTATATGCACAATTGATTGGATCGTTGATGTATCTAGTCAATACTAGACTAGATATTTGCTATGCAGTGAATGCACTTAGTCAATTCATGTGTGAACCAAGGAAAATACATCTAGTTGCAGCGAAACATATCCTGAGATACTTGCATGGCACAGTTGGATATGGATTGAGATATTCTTCAAGTGTGGGTCTGGAGTTGCATGGGTATACTGATTCTGATTGGGCAATGTATGTCACTGATCGGAAGAGCACCTCTTGATGTTATTTCAGTTTGGGGTCTGCGATGATCTCCTGATGTAGCTGGAAGCAGTCTTCAGTGGCATTGAGCACCGCATAGGTCATGTACATTGCAGCATGTGTGGCAGTTTGAGAAGCAGTGTGGCTTTGGAAGCTCCTTGCAGGATTGGTTGGACAATCGTTGGAGTCGACTATCATCCATTGTGTTAATTAAGCGAGCCTTCTATCAATACAGTGTTTCATGACAGAACTAAACGTGTTATTGAGGAAAGCATTTCAGTTGAGGTATATCAGCATTGATGAGTAGATGGCAAACATTCTCACCAAGCCTCTCTCCAGGATAAAGTTTGTGTACTTTCGAGATAAGCTTGGTATGGTTGAGAATACAGCCTTAACTGAGAAGGAGTCTCAGTATCAGTGATCCTCTTTAATGAGTTCTTCTTTGTGAGAGAAGTTCGAGGTGAAATCCCTTGATTAATGAGTTCTTCTCTGTGAGAGAAGTTCGAGGTGAAATCCCTTGATTAATGAGTTCTTCTCTGTAAGAGAAATTCAAGGTGAAATCCCTTGATTCCAACCTCTAGGAGAGCCATGGTGGATGTCATGTGTGTGACTCCATGACAGCATCACGTGAGAGAGTCCGTGATGATTTCTCTTGTACTTGTGTTTTCACCCTTTGGGAGAGCCATGGTGAAAGTCATGTTGAGGTGACAACATCACGCAAGTGATGAACACTTGTACATACCATACATGGTTGTAGCCATTATGGTTGATATCACGATGAGGTGATATCGTTTCTTTTCCACATATGGTTGTAGCCATTGTGGTAGACATCACGATGAGGTGATATGTGTTGTGCAGCTGGAAGTATACTCCCTAGCTGAGAGGGAGTGTTGATGTTTATGGCAGCGTCAGTAGTATTCTTCCAGCGATCTCCTTTACATCATTGGTTAAATTAAATATATCCTTGGGGCTATTTAATTTATAGAAGATTGCGATTGCTCAAGAGACACATCATTTGTTAATGATAATTAATATTTAATGTGAAGAGGCACTTCACATAGCAACATTGTAATTATTATCTTGGCCGACCTTCCTTGTAACTTGCATTTTATTAATTGTAATTATATTTTTATGATGGCCGACCTTGCATGAAGAGGTGCGACCTCTCTCTCCCAAATTGTATAAATACAAGTTCGTTCCATTCATTTGAACAAGCAAGTTTGAAGTCTATTCTCTTCTCTCAAGTGTGAATTACCAAGAGCAGATTGTGAACTTTTCAAGAGCAGATTTGAGTTGCAAGGAAGTGCAAATTATTTATCTATCATTGCTGTTACACCCCGATTGTATAGCTACTATTTATAGGATGTACATTGTAAATGTTGAATCTTTCTGTTGAATAAATTGAATTGTTCTTGTGATCAATTGGATGTATCCTAAATGATTGTCTCTTTATCTGATGCTTCTATTGATGTAAATCTTGAATGAAATTAGCATATTGAGTTATGAAATAATGTTGTTCTAACTTTCTACGATGCTTAATGTATATTACTTTGGTCTTGAGCAAATAACTTCCGTTACCATTTCATGATTTGCAGGAAACAGGTTTGTACCTCGAGACAGAGGAGAGATATCACTCGGGGAAGAACTTGGTCGGGTAAACAGTAATGGATACCAACTGGACATACACACACAAGCCATAGAACTGAGTAAGCTAAGTCATTGTTTTGGTTAAAGGTAAGTCATCCGTAGGCTTGTCTCGTATCATTAGGAGTCGTGTCTTCTTCTGAATGTGTAAACAAGTGATGCTTGCCAGTATAACCTTATAAATGATAAGTTCTGGTTAGAGGTGGATATGTGTATTTGTACATACGAATACGATATGTACAAGTACCCATAAGTACATTCATGTCGATACAAACGTATTAAGCAGATGGATATGCCATACGTATGTGTCGATATAAATGTATTTATGGATACTTATACATATAGTATATATACAGATATATATACAAGTATACATACCCACGGCTAACGAGATAAATGAATTATATATTGTAATGATATCTTGCCTCTGAAATTATACGAATACATATATATTAATGTACATGTTTAACCTATAATGTAAATGAATATATATGTATTAATATAATGTTAAGTATTTCAATATATTTAATATTATATTAAAATATTGATATAATATAGTTTAAAATGTATATAATATTATTTAAATTGATAATTTAAATAATTATGCATAAACTATATTATGTAAGTATTTTAATATAATAAACAAATATATTTAAATAAAAGATTTGTCAAAATCAAATGAAATAAAAGTTAAAACATTGTAAAGCACGAATACAAATCTGGGAAGAAATTAAAAATCGCGGATTTCATAAAAATCACGAATTGATAAGAAAACGCGGATTTTTCTAATGTGTTCGTTGAAGTGTTAATCTTCAAATATGAGCCTGCATATATGCGCCATTTTTACTTTGAAAACTCTATTAAAATATTAAAGTTTTACCAAAACGAAATAAAGAAGAAAAACGCGAAAATACAGAAGGGAAAATGAAAAACACGCAGGTAACCGCGCGACTAGGGCCAGACGTCTGAAAATGGCCGATTCATCTCTTGCTTGGTGAATAAAATGAAATCTGTACGCCATTTGAGCAAGGAAGAAGTCAGAAATGAAACTTGGCATTTAACCTAACTGTAAAAACGCGCCAGTTGAAAGTTGTCACAGTTTTAACAGTCTGAAACAAATTCGAATTAAAATGAACTTCTTGCTGTCAAACATGGAGGTCGAAACCCTCACCAATTTGATACACGTTTTTAGTTTGAAATATTCTTCAACCTGCTGGCAGTCCTGGCGCCATAGAAGGTGGAAAACAGTTTTAAAATTAACCTATAAATATATCTGCGTTTTGGCATTCTTAGGCACACGAATTTACTATCAAGTTCTTGAGCATTTCATAGCAAAAGGGAGAATTCGCCATAGTAGAGAAATTGTGAAATATTTTGTTAAGGAAAGGTGTTTTCTGATCAAAAGAGCAGAAGTTGAATTTGCTGGTTAGAAAGTAAGCTTTGAATAAAAGAGGAGTAATTGGGAATTACACTGTTACTGTGTTAAGCTTTTGGTTTCAAGAATCCAAGCTGAAAGTGGTCTGAGTAAAGGCAAGCGAAAGGGCTGTTTTCTAATCTTGTGGAAGCTAAACAGGCATGCTAAACTCTTACTTTTCATATTTTGCTACTATTTTAGAGTAATCTGATAGGTCTCTAAATTGTTGTCTTGACTGGAAAGAAAAGAGTATGATTGTCTTAAGAATGAATTTAAAAAGAATAACAGTATCTTAATCATTATCATAAATATAGTCTTTCATGGCTTTTGTTGTTAATGATGTTCGTATTTCATTAGTTAATGAAAGAAATCTGCATTGTGATTATATGGCTCTATATAATGAGCATATGCTTGTGATATTAGATACTAGGGTTGAGTCAAGAATATTTGCAAGATATACTCTACAACTTAATACAAACAACTTAATTAAGTTATTGTATCCCTAGGATGAATATATCCTGAATTAGGGCGTCTGTTGTAGTATCTTGTTTAATAGATTCATCATTCCAGTAGAAAAATGTTGTAGGAAGTCTAGGGTACGGACTACCCCGATAGACCAACCTACGCGTAGAATTAAGATAGCCTTAAGTCAAGTTGAACCTGGCTAGTGAATGTGACGTATGACCTATGTTCTTCGTTGAACGTAAACACTTTGGCCAAAGTAGTGTAAGGAACCATTTAGTTGTTGTACTACACTGTCAGTTCACCGTGATTCCGAAATACAACCTAGTTTGTGATTTGCCGTTAGCACGAAAGCTAGTTTTGTAGAATCGCAGCACTATGTCCAGTTGGTAGTCATTAAAGGTTACCCAACCAATCTCTTCTTTGAAGGGAGGGCCGTTCATTGAAAAATGATCGTGCGGGGGACCGCATTATAAGTCCGTGGTTGGCGGAAAAACGCTCGAGTGATGTTTCTCCTCCACGAACACCCGACAGATGATCCAAAGCTTGACAGGACGAATTCCTGGACCTTCTTATTTCTATTGGTGTCAAAAGCCTACGGGCTATGTATTTATGTATGTATGTTTCTCATCATGCTTTGTAATTTCATTTGAAATGAAATAGATTATGGATGCAATAAATGTTTCTTATTTATGTTTTGAAAAGAAATTGTTGGTTCAAAATGGTATTGTTCTTACTTTTATGTATGAATTTTAAAGTTTTAATTTTATCGTACAAGTGTGTTCGTTACAATTGCATCTTGTGAAGGTGCTGATTATTGGCCTTGAGATTAGCCTCATTGTAAAGAGACTTGTTGCCATTACATATATATAAGAGATATATATTTGTTGCTGGGTTTTTCTCCCTCAAGAAGAGGGTTTTCCCAGGGTATCTGTTGTGTTATTGTGTCCGATTTTGAATTAAATTTGTGTCATTAATCTGATTATAAAACTAACACTTCTGACTTGGCTAAGATATGCAACGGAAAGCTCAAAGCATCACGAACAGGATGAGCATTTGAGATAACCCAAACAACTGCATTTGAGGGTCCAAAAGCTTGGGCACCCTTGGCCTCCAGGGGCGCTTTTGCTCTAAAGTGACATTTTTGACCATGATAAAAACCTTACGTTTGACTCTTGATTCTGGCAGTTCTGCAACTCAGACTAACCCACTGACGGATTCGTTGCAAGGCTAGATCAAGTCTGAGACAAACATCCTAGGTGTCATTTGATCAAAAAGTTTCATCTGGAACCTCAAAAAGTTGGGTGCCCCTGGCCTTCAGGGGCGCTTTTATTTCCAATGTTAGTCAAATTTTCACTGATTTCATCTCTCTCGTTCCTCTTTCAATCTCCAGTTTCAGGTGCTAGACAGATCTTCTGGACTGGCTGGTAGGCTCATCGCGAAGTTGACAGTATTCCGGAGAAGTCCTCTTGGAAGTGACAAATCTCAAAAAGATGATTTGGACCTCTGAAACCTAAGGCACCCCTAGCCTCCAAGGGCTCTTTTATTTCCAGACAGCCAAATTTCGATGATTTTCTCCTCGACGAAAATTCCCTCCATGATGAAGCATCATTTTGAACATATCTCGCCATAGAATCTTCGCTGGAGCGTTTTAAGCTTAGATTTCGACACCTGGTGTCTGGCCATCTGCCATTGATGACCTCAGAGATCCTAACTTTTCTCCTGAAAAAGTGAAAACAACCCACAGACTTAAATTGACTTTTTTCTGATTCTGACTTCACCACTATGATCGTGAAGTGAAATAAGCCAATGAAAATAATTTTCAGTCAATTCTAACAAGATTCAATTTTTAGGGTTTTGACCTAGAAACCGAAAACCCTAATTTTCAAAATTTCCAAATTTTGCCATTATTACCTAGACAGTAAACGCACAAAAAGCCCATACTTTGTATGCCCAAAAACTAACTTGTGACGACAAATTTACAAGGTTTAGACAATTTTAATCAAAATACCTTAATGAAGCAAAAAAAATTGTTTTGGGTACAACAAAATATTTGAAGGGGACTATGGATTTTGGATTGTGGTATCTAAAGGGTGATTATTTCACTCTTACAACCTATACAGATGTAGACTTGGCAGGCAGTGTTGATGACAGAAAGAGCACTAGTGGAGGAACATTCTTTCTTGTAAATTGCCTTGTATCTTGGTTAAGCAAGAAACAAGCCTTAGTTTCCCTCATAGTTGCTGCGAGATTGGTACTGGTACTGGTACGGGAGACTAGTACCGGTACAGGTACGAGATTTTTTTGAAAATAGGAGACGGAGTTACTTGGAGACGCCATTTTTTTTTTTAATATAAAAATTAATAATATATAGTGCAAGCCTAATTTAAAAAAATTCAAATTGTTTATTTA
Organism: Sequoia sempervirens; assembly: GCA_007258455.2. Taxonomy (NCBI): domain Eukaryota; kingdom Viridiplantae; phylum Streptophyta; class Pinopsida; order Cupressales; family Cupressaceae; genus Sequoia; species Sequoia sempervirens. The sequence goes on along the minus strand of VDFB02128398.1, from coordinate 21,801 downwards.
GCATCACCAGTAATATCCACAACAACATTTCTCTTGTGGAGATTACTGGTGATGCTATTTTTCAGATTGTTTTATTTAGCATGACCAGTAATCTCCACAAGAGCATTGCCCCTGTTTAAAATATTCCACAGTTTTAAACAGGGGCAATGCTCGTGGAGATTACTGGTGATGGCTGATGCTAAATATAAAATAAATTATAAAACAATCTAAAAAATCAAAAATTACTATTAGTATTAGCCTTGCACTATAATAATGTGCACAACATGAACTTGAAGATATCTAGGCCCAACCGACATTTCACATTCAAAAAGCACGGGAGACTGGAGACTTGGAGACGGATAAGCACGAGAGAGGTAGAAAAATTTAAAATTTAAAATTTAAAATACAGTAAATACTGTAAGTCTATAACTTAGTAGCTGAAGTCTGATATCGCATGCTAAATGATGAGTCTAAATGATGCATCTACCTTTTAAAAATCGCGATTTAGGTTTTTTGCTTTATGTTTGGCCTTTGAAACGCAGGATACTTGACGGGAGGCGCGGGAGACTTCGCAAGAGACGCCACTCTCTAGAGCTGGAGACTTGGGAGACGGCGGGAGACTTTTGAAAAGTTTCTAGGCGCCTGAAGACATCCTAGGGTACTGGTGCGTTGTCGGAGACGCGTCTCCGTCTTCGAGATGCGTCTCAGAGGGGGGGAGACGCGTCTCCCGAGAACTATGGTTTCCCTATCTATAGCGGAATATATTGTTGTAGTAGCTTGTTGCACACAGGTTTAATGGATGAAACAAACTTTGAAAGTTGTTAGGGTTGAATATGAGCATCCCATTCCCATACTCTGTGATAATACGAGTGCCATCAACATATCAAAGAATCCAATTATGCACTCCAGGACAAAGCATATTCCGATTAAGTATCATTTCTTGAGGGAGCAAATACTTGAGCAGCAAGTAAAGTTGGAGTATGTTGCTACAAAGGACCAAATTGCAGATATTTTCACGAAGCCCCTTCCAAATGAGACTTTTGAGTACCTAAGGGAGAAATTGGGAGTGATGTCACTCTCATCCATTAGCTAAGGTTTTCAAGAGAAGCATGTGTTTAGGGGGAGCTATTCATTGTCTTATTCAATTAGCCCTGGATACCCTTTGCCATTGATGTCAAAGGGGGAGGAGTAGAGTCAGGGGGAGCATTTCAACTAAGGGGAGCATTGCCGTCAAGGGGAGAAGTATGATCCTGTTGCATTTCAAGATAATTTCTTTGTAGGGTTGCCATCAATGACAAAGGGGGAGATTGTTAGAATTATTGTTGTCATTGATGTCAAAGGAGTTTCTCCATGATGTCCTATTGTTTGCCAACCGAAGAGAAAAATCAAATAAAATTAAATATTGTAGGGTGTTGAAGAAAATAAATAAAAACAAAAATGTCTATGAGGCCGACCCCCTTTGATCCACCCCAAATTTGGATTTTGTAGAATTCAAAATAAATCAATTTTAATTTTTAAGTGGGCCGACCCCCTTCTAGGAAGGTGCACCCAAGTTAGTGGAGGCAAAATAAAATAAATGAAAATTATTTTTGGTTTGGGCCGACCTGCTTTGAAAGGAGGTGACCATTGGATGAAGAGGCATGTTTAAGGGGTATATAAGGAAACTTGTTGAGGTTCAAATCATCAAGCAATTTACTGAATATCATTCCCATTTAAGCAGTTAATGAGCATACCTGAGAGTAGATCTAAGGAGCATAAAACGAGCAGATATTAATGAAGATTATTGCAGACCTATGAGTAGATATTATTGGCGAACTATTTCAGACCTTATGAGCAGAAAATATCAAAGAATATTAGCAGATTCTAAAGTGTATTATTGCAGACCTATGAGAAGAAATATTAGTGGAAGTAGTGCATCTTTGTGATCAGATTTGTTAGCATATTTTGAAGATCATATTACAGATCTGAGTGGAGGTTTTAGAGCAGAGATTCAAGGCAGATTTGTGTGCAGAAGCGGGCAGATTCTTGAAGGGATCTAGGGTAGATCCAACAACATCATCATTATTTTGTATTTTGAAGGTTGGTGCCTTCTAATCAGCAAGATCCGAAGGTTGGAGCCTCTTGTTCAAAGATGTAATGGCCCCTTCCTAGGCAGTTCAGGTGTTTGAGGGGTTAGCTTATCATTCAGACCTTCGTAGGCTGACAAATGTGTTTAGAGGGTTGCTTTTGGCAGTTATCCTGCGTTTTGGGACATTACTCCATCAGTTGATTCAGGTTTGGGCCTTGGCAGAGACTCACAGAGTGATATTCAGGCACTTACTATTTATAGTAAGTCAGGCAGATAGGGGTTACTATTTCTGGCAGGGCACCTGGCTCAGTTGGTCATCTCAGTTTCGACCCAGTTTGACAATTTGATGAGCAAATGAAGAATAATGGAGCATTTAATAATAATTAAAAGATTATTATTATGACTTTATATTATAAAGTCACTTTAATTGAAATGTTAAAGTATTAATTAATGGCGAATTATAAAGTATTTAATACTTTATAATAGAAGAGTAATTTTAATATTAAATGAGTATTTATCACTCATTTAAAAAGGGACGCCATTTATTAATGAATTTGCCTAAGTTTCAAAAAGGGCGAATTTTATATTATTAAATGCATTTAAATTGCTCTTTTGAGGGGGGTCGAACTTTTGAGAGAGGTATTAATTTCTCAAAGACAGAATAGAACTCATTATGATATGATTATTCGAATTTTGTCTTTTCTCTCGGAGAACATTTGGAGTTTGGAGAAACAAGGGTTTCTGCAATCAGGTTTTGGAGAACGTCAACTCTTCAGAATCAGACATATTGAGGCTATGAAAGATCAGTTGAAGCTTGTCATTCAGAGGTCACATAAGTGCATATTGTGAAATTTTTATTTAGAGTTTGAGTCGATTTTCATCAGAGAGGTATTCTTGTGCGGCTGGTCAAACCCCATATCTGGCACGATTTCCAAGAATTGTACGGCTGCATTTACTGGTCCTGTCAGGCCGTACCACAGCTAGAAAGGACGTCTTTTCATTAAGGGCCCAAACGCCTTGCTTTTTGGTTCTTCCTCTGCATCAATGTTGGCGCCTTGACTTCTGGAGGCATTCTCATTCATTCCTTGGTGGGAGAAGATTGTCAATAAGCTGGCCGTACCATTTTCTGTCCTTTTTCAAGCGGCTGCAAGTGTAACCAGGTTCTTGAATAAAATCCAATTTGCCTTTTTGATTGCATGTTAGCCATTTCATATTGTAATCAATTATTTGTCAGAATAAAGTAAATCACCATTGTCTAGTTGATAGTTTGCTTCAAGATTATAGGTTTCAGCATTTCATTTGATTTAGCATCTATTTTATTAAAATCGCACAAACCCTCATATTGCAAAAAATACAAAAAAATTACAAAGCAACAAAACAACAAAACAAATCTTCATATTCAGCTTCAGTCAGGGGTGAAGAGACACCTGGTCTCTTACAAAAGAGATCGGTGCCTTTTGCTAAGTTGGTACTCAGTGGAGGGGATTGGTGTCTCTTGTGGGTTGGTGCCTACAAAGTTGTAAGAAGTTTCCTATAAAAGCAATATTTTTCCGTGGTTTTCTCCCGCAAGGGTTTCCACGTAAAATCGTGTGTGCATCTTGTGTTCTCTATTGTTAGATCTTGAATGTGTGGATATCTTGATTATTGCTTTATGATTGTCAAAGTTATAAATTGAAAAAGTTGATATTATACTGATTCACCTCCCCATGTCGCCGCTCGCCCTCCCCTACCCTCTTAGTATAAGTGTGTGTGTTTTCTTTAGGAGTAAGGAAGAGGCCATTCAAATTTTTAATATGAAGGATTCCCAAGGTAGGGTCAAGAAGGAAGGTAAAAGCACTGGGATTCATAAGTCTACCAGATTGGCTAGGGCCCAACCTAGTAATTTGAAATATATGGACATTTCCAATGATTCTAGGGACGAGAAAAATGACAAGGGTAGCATGGAAGAAGACATGGAGGCCAACTTTGTTGAGGTGAATACTCCTAAGAATACCCCTCCTTTGAGATATGAAGGTAACAACGTATTTGATGAAATGAATACCCTTGATTTTGAGGATAAATCCATTGATTCTCCATGGACTACTAATAAGACAGATGTCTCTAGGTCAATTGTGACGTTTGCACCCAGACTGCTACTTTGTTAGAATCCATCAGAGCCAATATAGTAGAAATGGAAAAGAAGCTAATGACAAAGACCAACATGAAGATAATGAAAACTAAATGGGAAATGCAATGGGTATGCTAATTTCACCATTACAAGAATAGTGAGTCATTTGTTCGATGCTCCCTTTAACAAGTAAAAGGACCTTTCTATGCCAATAATTTTTTCTTCAGTTTGTGTTTGTACATTTGTTTTTTACATATTCAATATCATTAACTAGTTTTGCTGTGAATTCCAAATTTTGTATGTAACAGCCTATCTCTTGCGTAAATTAAAATTTTCCAAATCTCACTTTAAACATGTAAAGGTAACAAGTAACAAAGATAATACAATAAAAATTTTCCTTTCTTTATTGATAAATGTATACAAGTTACAATATATTTCCACATGAATTCCATTTCCATTGTAAATATAAATTAGAGTTCAAGAGTAATATAGTTAAATACATAGCTCGTAAGCTTTTGCACAAATAGAAGTAAGAAGGTCCAAGAGTCCATCCTTTCAAAACTTGGTACATCGGCTGCTTGCTGTGGAGGAAAAACATCACTCGGGCGCTTTTCCGCCAACCACGGACTTATAATGCGGTCCCCTGCACACCTATCATTAAATAGATGGCCCTCCCTTCGAAGAAGAGATTGGTAGGGTATCCTTTAACAATTACCAACTGAGCATAGTGTTGTGTCCTACACAACTAGAACCTTGCTATTTCACAATCTCGAACTAGTACTAGGATCACAATGAACTGACAGTGTAGTCTCAACTAACTCACGTCTATGTGGCAGTCGTACGTTTCACTACTTTGGCCAAAGTATTCTCATTTAGTACTTCAAATGAAGGTCATCTATCATAAACACTACTTAGGGCCGAATTGACTTGAGGCTTCCTTACTCTATGCATAGGTTTTTCCCTTCAATGGGTGAATCCGTCACCCCAGACATCCTACAACCATACTATCCTACTAGGAATGAATAGCATAACATGTAAACTATAAAATCCTTCTCCTATACTAGAAACCAAAATTCCTAGGAGTTACACAAGTTTCATCGAGTTAACCTATTAACTAAAGCTGTGGATTGTTTATATTTTCATGATGCATTCAAACCCATCCTAGTACTTAGTATCTATTTCAATTATATTCTCCTCATATGGAGATAATACAAAACATGTAAATTTCATTTTAAATGCATTTTAAACTTCCTCACAAATTCCTTCACATAAATTCACTTCTAATGCACAATTTAAGTAAACATTTCTCATAATAGCTCATTTCTTCTACAATCTAAATTGCATTCAAGAACTGACCTTCAACCTTAACAGTTTACTGCCTATTTACAACTAGTATGTGAATTAAAAGAAAACTCATTTTCTCCCTTTTCTTGTGAATTCAATTAAACTAGCAACTACTTGATAATGCACAAACAGCATACACAAATTCTACAACATTCAAGTATTCAAAATAGATTGAATAACTTAAGAATAACTCATGCCTGTTTCAGCATCCTATAAGAAATGATGTCAAGACACTTCCAGCACTTCAGAATGCGTCTGGCAAAACTTCCTCAAGCTGTTGTCTTTTCTTGCAGATTTCCTTTTCAACGCCTCTCTTTTCTCACTCTAATTATAACACTCAGAAATTGATACACACAGCTTCAAGAAATTAAGATTGCTCTCAGGAAATTGTAAAGTTCTCAATATTTAGAATTGAGGATTGCTCATAGCATTAAGGCTGCTCTCAGAAAATGTGAAGACTCTCAGGAAATGTGAAATGCTCAGAAAATATGAACTCTTAGAAACAAATTTGAATTCCAAAGAAGCATAGAAATGCTCACTTGCAAAGAGATGGATTTCGAAATCCAAATTGGTGTGTTGAAGAATGAACAAAGCAGCCTTTATATAGTGTTTAGAAACTCAACTAACTCCTCATCCTAAGGCGTCCAAGCTGCCAGCACTGAGATTTGAGAAAGCTCTGAGGGATTTGTGGCGAAATTCTCAAGTATATCATTATCCCTTCAAGCCACGACTTCACATGGCGAATGACAGCTCCAAGCGTTGCAGATTTTTAAGGTATTTTAAAGTAAATGGTTTGAGAGATTCGTTTCAGAGAAGAGGTCAAACCTGTAACACACCCATGTCGCCATTTTTGTTGCCTTATGATCAGCATTCGCATTTTTCCTTAGACCAAGTCGCAGCCCGCGCGCTTCAGGTGCGCGACTTTCTCATGACAGTTTTCCCCATGAACTCTTCAAAAACGTATTTTACTCTTTTTCAAATGTTCTTCAACAATAATTTCAACTTCACTTTGATTTAAATATCTCAAACAAAAGGCTCGATTTCCATGTTGAGATTAAAATTTCCTCCATAGCCAAGTATCGAAATATTTCACCATTGATAAAGGATTCAAATCCTTTGTGTTCTATTTTTATTCTCTTGAATATTTATATGTGTCATTTGAACTTTTATAATCCATTAACACAAAATAACCCACATTTATTTCTTATAATATATATATTTATTTTAAGTGTTAATATGTTTATGTATATAAATATATATATATATATATATATCGATATTAACATCGTAATATATATATTTTTATATACATACACAAATTACCTTGATATTAATACATTTAAATATATATATCAATATTTACACCTATATTTATGTATTTATGTATATATCATAAAATATAATCCCATCATGGTTATATACATTTATACATAAATATATATGTAAATTTACTAGACCATAATATTAAAATATTGTTCTTACCTCAGACATTAGGCGGAATGTGTACATATATACTCGTGTATACATGTATGTACGTACCCATTCAACCTTTAACACATATCTTTCACATCATTCATACAGGGAGTCACAGTATAGTAAGTCTAACATTAAACAATCATAACTCCTAAGCACAAAGAAGTGAATTCAGACTCCTAATGTCAATAAACAAGCCTATGGATGACTTATCCTTAACTCGACAAACTGACTTAGCTTACTCAGTCTATAGTATGTGTGTGTATGCTCAATTGGTACCCGTTACTGTTTACCCGACCAAGCTCCTCCCCAAGTGATATCTCTCCTCTTCCTGGAGGAATGAACCTGTTTCGTGCACATCATGACATGACAACGGAAGTCATATGCTCAAAACAAAGTAGTTTACATAAAACATCTCAAAAGTTAGAATAAATATTATTCCATAACTTATATGGAACATTTATTCAAAATTACATCAATAGAAGTATTAGACAAATGAGACAATCATTTGATAACAAGAACAACATGTTTTATTCATCTAAAAGTTTCAATGATTACAGTGCATTTCCCTATGCAGTAGTAGCTATACAATCGGGGTGTAACATTGTAGACCTCACGGTAAACAGCAAATATAACAAGAATTTTCCTCATTGTCTACAAACAAGGTATGCTGAGAGGGATGCTCAAAGATTCATTAAATGTGATCTAGTATTAAAGAAAACATTGTAAATTTTATGTATTATGATATGGCCTCTTGCTTGTGATTTTGCTATTCATTTTATTGTGTTTTTTCCCAAAATTATCATTTTTATACAGATCGCAGATTCTTTTGGAGTTCTTACATTCCTACACATGTAAATTTAGTATATTTTTGCTTCTTCCAACTTAAAATTCAAATTCAACAGCTAGAAGATAATAAAGAATCCATACGGTTTGATTTACATAAGTGCTAGACTTGCATTTACAGTTTTTCTCTATATGAATGTAAGTTTCTATTGCAGAGATGAATCATGCAAGTTTACAATGTTAAGTTAAGCAATTGATGGTTATTATAATGGTTTCCCATATGTTGTACAGTATTCTATGGTACGGAATTATACTTACATGGGGATGACTGAGTTTGAGAAGGTAATGCTTTCGAAACGGAATATCTATTTCATGAACTCATTGCAATGGTTTTGATACTTTTGATTTGTTTAGAACAAATATTTTTAATTTTTGCAGTAGCAAAACCGATTGTCACTACTTAAATAGTTTTAAACTTTTTGTTATAGTGCAAAGTTACACTTCAAGAGAAATAGTTTAACAAGGCTGATTTGTGTGCAAGAAAACTTTTATGAGTTTCAAAGTGGTAGTTAGCTTATTATTTATTTTTAATGCAATGTTTTGTCAACAAATTAAAAATGACTGCTCTTGGCACTTAGTTTATTCATTGAATAGTTTATTCATTGAATATGAATCAATCAATGTTATTTGGTATGCCTATTTGATGCTCAAAGATTTGACCTAAGGAAGTAAGGCCAATTTTAGCAACTACTCAGGCCAAAACAACTATGACCACCCAATACAAGCAGATGGATCAGATATTGTCAAGATATTAAGTTGTATTCACTTCACCAGTAGGAGTACCACTGCATTGTCAAGTATCTAATTCACCTAATTTGAGGGATGTCATTACCAAATGCAGCACTATATAGGTCAGTCTTGGAGAATGATGAAATCAAGTGATGCATACCTAATTTCAAGGTATTGACAAAATACCTCAAATTCTTTGGAGAAAAAATCTCCACCATTATAAAGCCTTAACATTTTCATATTCTTACTAGTTTGTATTTCCACAAGTGCCCTAAGTTCCTTATACTTTTTAAACACTTTAGACTTTTCTTGAGAAAATGAACCCAAGTAATTCTAGAATAATCATCAATAAAGAAGAAAAAATACTAAGATTGTGATGTCACTTTTCCTCCAAAGTTATTTTAGTGTTAGCAGTGGGTTTAGTGGATTAAATATTGGAATAAAGGTAATTTAAAAATTACAATATTATTAAAATGGACGCGAATAACCAATGTAGAGGATGATATGTGATAGTTTATTAAGAAATTCCAAAATAGATGGTTAACTTGATAAATTGAATGCACATCCATATAATTCATATATATTAACACCAAAATCATATATATATATATACTATTCTCCATATAATTTAGAATGAATGGGTTTAATACTTATCTGAATAATAACACCTGGAAAAACCACTCTCACCCTAGGAAGATGTCAGTGGTACTGGCTCTTGCCATGGAGCAATCTAGAAGAGATAAGCGGACTTCTTCGCTCTTCACGAGTGCTAGTTCCACTAGAACAATGCTCAACACCGTGCAATACCCATGCCCTAACCAGGACCGTCCTAAGTGCACCTTTGTACCCCAGGTTGGACACACACATAAGATGTGCCCCCTTCTCCGTCTTGTCCATAGCTCACCAACCACTTCCTTCTTCCTTGAATGTTCTCCATGCTTGAATGTTTTCCATGTCTCACAAAAATGCTTTATATAAGTCTTAAGGGGTGGTTTCTAAACCATCACACCCTTTCACAAAGTGTAATGTCCCCATTTTTAGCACTACACTTTCCAGTGATTGATAGCCTATCCCTGGTGTGTTTTCAGCTAGTCAGAGGTAGAATTAGGGTTTCAGGCTGCTTGGTGGTTTCTTTTGAAGATTCGAGGGTTTGCATGTTGAAGTTTGGTTGTTTGGATTCTGGATTCCTTCTGGGTTTTCAGAGAGCTTCACAATGGTTCGGTTTGCACATTGATCCGAGCAACTTGCTGAATTTACTATTTTTAGTAAATTCTATTTTTGGCAGTGGTCCTGATTGGCCTCAGTACAGTTGGCTTTCCTCTTCAGGCAGTTCAGTGGAAATGTTGATTTTTGGCTTCATGATGCAATTTTTGGGTGAGAAGAGTTATTTAAAATTAATAATGTTATATTTTCACTTTATCCCCTTAGCCTAGCATCACAACTTCAAGTTGTTTTTAAAAAGGGGGTAACTTGAGGGTTGGACGCCTCATGAGGAGTTATTTTTGATATTTCTAAAGTGAAAATGTCACCTTGGGAAATGGATGCCAATTTGGAGAGGAGCATTATTTTATTAAAAGAATTACTTCATTCTTGGAAAAGGGCGACTTGGAGAATTAATGAAATTGCATTTGAATCTGGATTCCATTTGAAGGGGGAAATTGAAGTCAACTTGGAATTTGAATTTGGGCACACTTTCTAGAGGCTTCTAGAAGATCATCACAAATCTATAAAAGGGAGTCACTTGTTCTTCATTTCTCATCCATGAACAAATTATATCGATATGCTGCCGAAATGGTGTGTGAATGCTTCGAGGGATGCATACCTCCTAGCTTGGGCTTGACTTCTTGCTTGAAAGATAGCAACTAGTTGAGATATTGCTATTCTTATTCTCCGAGAGCAGATTGGAGCACATTGTAGTTGAGTTTCTTGCATTTCAGTCAATTTTTGGAGTTGCTGGTCCATTGTAGCTGATTGAGGTTTTTATTCATAAGTCATTGAGTAAATTTTATATGGTTATGGGTAGTTTACTAATCCATTTCTCAGCTAGGGGCGACCCTTCTTGCAGGTTTGCAGATTTTATTTTGGAGTCCTTGATTTTATCTAGTAAAAATCGCCCCTCTTGAGGTCGTACCATTCTGTTTTGCCTAACAAATGTTTAGAAAATAAAATTACAAGTTTTTAGAGTCATTTCTTGATTAGAATCTGGTCGCCATCTTCATAGTGCTCATTTGCATCAGATTTCATGTCATCTGGACAAGTCTAGAGAGAGTTATGGGCATTTTAGTGAGTTACAGTGTTGTTGGTTATGCATTTTCAGTCATTGTTCAATCATATCAGATTGTAAGATTTTGTCTTTGGGGTTGAGTTTGAGTATTGGAGTCATGTTGTGCATTGGGGAGACATTATATAATATTGCAACATTGATAGACTTATAATTCAGTGTTCTTGGCAGGCAACTCTTCTCATTGTAAGGCTGTTACAGTAGTACTATTCAGCCATTTCTATTTCTTGCTAAGTTACATTGTATTCCCACGGTTGTAGAAGAGACTGGCCCTCACTTAGTCTTCTTTGTAATGCATTAGATCCTCATCATCATATGATAGCGCCTAGCTCACCTCGAGCTTGGAGTGCACATGCTTGATGAATGAGTTACTTTCAGCACTGCATTGTCATCAATAGAATCTCCACCATATGATAGCGCCTTCCTCATCTTGGGTTTGGAGTGCACATGCTTGGTGTCGAGTTTACTTTCTAGCATTGCATTTCTTTTCATAGTACCTCCGCCATATGGTAGCACCATTCCCACTTTGGGTTGGAGAGCACATTCTTGGCGTCGAGCTTCTTTCAGCATTGTAATACTTTCAAGTTGCTACTGACGACCCTCTTGCCATATGACAACATCATTCTCATCTTGAGATTGAGTGCGCATTCTTGGCAAAGAGTTACTTTCCGATTGTTGGTTTTGGTCTAAGCTAACCTTAACGGGTGCTTATTGTGCTGGTGTGTTCATTCAAAAATTGAAAAAAATTGGCCAACACATTACACAAAGGTTTATAATTATTTACATAAATAATTATTTTTCTCCCTTTTAAAATGTATTTATACATATTTTTTATTAATATACTTTTTTAACCAAAGGATCACAATATCCTTTATTTTTATATCTCCCTTTTTAATTTTTAAAGGGTTATTTCATAGCTTTCTCTTCTCTTGGGGAAAAAGTCACATAACAATTCTCCCCCTATAAATTAACTACTGTCCTCAATAGCATAAGATGCATTTGCATCACAACTCAAAGAATCACATGATCAGTAATTGAAGATACTAACATTGAATACTTGTATTTTTCATAATACTTACTTTATCTACATTATTTGCTTATGTAAATTTACAAGTAATTTAAATAAAATTAGTTTTCCAATCCAAATTATGATGAGAACTATATAGATGTCTTGTGAAATATATCATGAATTTATGATTGAAAAGATAATTATAGTTTATGTACTTTACCTCCTATCCTTCAACTTTATCATTTTACTCACTCATGTAACTCTTAAATTATTAAAGTATTACAATGTAATCACGCAATGATTACTATGCATGTCCAATACTATGTGGTCACTCATAATTTATAAAAGTATAATCTATAAATTCAACATACATTCCAAGATGGTATTCATGCATTCCAGACTACATGAATATCCTCTTTTCATATATCAAAATTAATGTACAAATAGAATCTTAGTATAATAAGGCAATTGTACAAGGTTATTGGGTTGATCAAGTCCAATAACAAAGTACAATATAAAATAGAAAATAGAAAAAAATTCCCATTAAGCACCTTAAGCAAAGAAAACAACAATAGGTTATGACTACCCACAAGGTACTTGATAAAAATACGAGGTCCAAATTATTGATATGAATCTTCAATAACCCTATAAGTTTGACAACATAGGAAAATTCGCTAAAATGATTTATAAAATAAACATGCGAAAGATTTAAACATCACATAACCTATTTGCATATGCTAGAAAAGGTTGGAATAGATAGCCTCTCCCCCTGTAAGATTCAACATGTCCCCATGTCTAAGCCTAAGAACTTATTTTGTTTCATATCTTATAACAACATTGTGTTATTCTCACAAACTCATTCCAAACACAATGTCAATTTTCCAAGTTTAAGATGTGAATTCAAGGACTTGTGGGTTATGGGCCCATAATGTAACTTACATTTAAACAAATATAGATGTTGATTTTAAATAACATAACAAACATAGTAAAATCACTCTATATAGATAAAATGATCATGGATATAAATTATAAACAAATCACTTGAAAAAAGAATATTGATGCACTAACTCTTATTCCAAATACGAGTCCTTATATAAGAGTGCACTACCTAAATAAAAATATGAACTTAATACTACTATATTGATCATATCTTATTTTAAATCTTGTGATAATTCAATCTTCCAAGACTTTAATGAATTATCCAAACCTTTATAAAAATTTGATATTTAGGGTTCTATAATGCAAAATTAAGCTTCCCTTTTTGTCTAGTGAAACTTAAATGAAAAATAAACCTTGTTATTCATTGATTGATCCTATGATTTCAATTCAACATGATTCCTAACTATTGACTAGAGGTACCATTTTTGTTTCATGGGTTGGATTTAGGTGCAAATATCATTTTCACATGTAACTCTTTGTTTATGAGGAGCAATTTTTGCTTCTATTTGACTTATTCTTTAAGAGAGAGACTTATGCTTCATGATCTTTATCATCCCTTTATCTATCTTTCTTCTTGATTGAATCTTTTAAGATTTGGGTGATCAACTATAGCTTCATAAAACTATCATATTAAAACTCATTGGAAAGAAAAAAAAAAGAATGTGTCTACTATTTGACTTGGGTATATTAATCTTTATACCAAAATATTTGGATATTTTACTTATTTTATTTTATTTAGGAGAACTCTTCACAAATTTTAATCCAATAGAATGTTGTCAAATTTTAAGGAGTGTCTCATACAATGAGGTGTTATAGAAAAACTTCAAACAATGCAAATCATTTCCACTCTATTTGAACATAACCTTAACTTCTCAACGAGTGTGGGCCTCCATATTGAATCAGTGAGCTCCCAAATGGGAATGGGTTTGTGTGGCCATTAGCCATAGTCCAGTATTCATCCTTAAACTGTGATCTGCAAATCCATGGAATTAAAATCCACATGACCAAATATATCACAGGGAATCATCTCCAAAATTTCCTCTACCCTTGTACTTCTTGAAGCAAATTGCACCCTATTTTGCTTACCAAATACACAATGTTCTCAAAATTCAAACCCAATAGAAAAATATTAAATTTGTTACACCATCTATTTACTGACTAAGATTCTCAAACTTTTTTCACCTATATGGCCTAGCCTGTGATGCCACCACAACCCAAATTCAAGCTTAGCTACATTGGTAGATCCAAACAATGTTGATGCATCCACCTTGAACAAAATTCCATGCCACACTTAGCAAGCACCAACTTTCCTCTAGCCAATTGGCAACCCTTATCATCAAAGGTAACATGCATTCCAAAGTCAGTCATCTTAAAAGAAAACATATTTTTGGCCAAACCTAGAATATGCGATACATTTGAGAGTGTTCTCTCTCCCATCCATGAAGTACACCTTCACCTTCCTTCAACCAACTATTCTGAGTTGTTATCACCAAGGAAAACCTATCCTCTATTGCATTCCTTATAGTCAAAATACCAATCTCTATGAGGCATAATGTGATAAGATGCACCTAAGTCAATTAACCAAGAATCATCACCAATGACATTATCAAAAATAATGGCATCACTATTATATTCATCATTATCCAAGGATTTATTAGAAGCAGCATCCGTCTTAATATGACTGTCATGTCCCCGAAATAGAACATTAAAATAACTAAGTGTGAGATGCAAATAAATAAAATACGTGACAAATTATGTATTTACAAATATTAACAACTTAATATTACTATAATTATAATCATAATATAATATTATAAATATAAATAATTACCATTTAAATATTATTATAATTATAATTATCATTGATAATATTATAGTTATAATACAATTATTATAGAACAAACTGATATTGCTAATTGTTATTATTACAATGATAAGAAACATACACAATAAACTGAATCTGAAAACAATTATTAAATAAACAAATAGCATCGATTCCCAAAAAGCATTTACAATGCATCAATCTTACTTATCCCAGCAATCACTACATAAACCAAAAGCTACGTCTATCCAAGTTGATACGATAGATACAAAGGACATGCCCCTTGGCCAGCGATGGGTTATGACCATTGGTCAATCGAGGTATACAAAGGTGATATTTCCAAAGCAGATCGGAGGAATGGAGGAGTAGATGGGGAAGAGGATTATCCTATTAAGACAGCGATGAGAAACACAGGCTCTGCAACAGCGATACCTTAATCAGGGGAACGCTGCACTATAGAGGGCAGCGATGAATATTAAATTAGGGGAGCACAGTCAAGTGACAGGGAATGAGATGGGAGAAGGGAATTGGCTTAGGAGGATATAGGTAAGAATTAATGACAAACACTAAAAAGGGTAAGTTGAGTATAATTACTTGTGTATGTATAAAGATATGAATTCATACAAGAATAATCATATATATAGATTAATATATATATATATATATATAAAGAGAGAGAGAGAGAGAGAGATGATGCATGATAATGCAATATTGATGCTTGTAGGAATTATTGAGCCTTATAAGTAATTATGATTCTTTAATATAAAAATGGATAGATTTATGTACGTCTTTATCCTATGATCAATCAAATGTGAGGTTGAAGGAAGCAAGTTAGGAGGATGCAGTTTATGGGTCTCCCATGCTAAGTAGGCCACTCCGAGGGTGGAATTGTCTTGGTTTAGACGTTCCTGCCACTCGGGGCCAAGGGGTGGGTTGTCTTGGTTAGACGCTTGTGCTCTTGGGCTTAGATGGGTTGAGTAGTTTACAAGCACCCCTTTCAAGCCAAACTATGACTGATTGTTAGGGTGGAGTCTCAATCATAAGGAGGATAGATAAGACAACATGGATAGGAAAAGCAGATACAAGTATATTCCACTAAGCACACCACTCCGAGGATGGAATTGTCTTGGTTCGGACATTCTTGCCGCTTGGGGCCAAGGGGTGGGTTGTCTTGGTTAGATGCCCGTGCTCTTAGGCTTCGGTGGGTAACTTCAGGCGGACTTATCATGTTTCTCATCCAAGTCCTATTATGATTAAACACTTCCACTATGCATTATGAATATTGGTAGTTTAGATAGTCTTGAAATAATTATGTATTTTGTATAGCTTAATAGATAAGGCATATGAATTATATTTCCAATATTATCTAACATGATTGCAAAATCTAAACCAAGATTTATCTTGCTTGAAGCATTTAAGTGGTAAGTTATAACCCTAACTACATTAAGCTTGTGATTCTAGGACAAGATTTAGGGTAATCCCAAAAAGGGGACATTACAATGACCCCTTTTGCCATAATTCAAACATTTTTCTTCTGATTTCCTAAGACTTTGGCCTACCCTTCTCCTTGGACTTCTGGTCTCAACTCTTATTTTAACCCCCTTTATTCTTATACCTGCCCCTTGCAACCAAAGCATTAGGAAAGGCTTCATTATGGATTTCTTTCTAATCTCTTCACTTAAAATAAGAAGAAAGTAACAAAATACATTTATCCATGTTCCACCATACGTTTACTCACCAATATTTTCAAACCTTTTTCACCCATGTGGCCTAGTCTATTATGCCACAACAATCCCAATTCAAGTTCAGCTGCATTGGTAGATTCAAACAATGTGGATGCATCCATCTTGAACAAAGTTCCATACTGCACTTCTTTAGCAAGCACTAAGTTGCCTCTAGCCAATCTGCAACCCTTATTAAAGGTAACATGCATTCCAAAGTTAGTCGTCTTAAAGAAAAAACAAAATATTTTATGCCAAACCTAGAATATGCAAAACATTTGAGAGTGTTCTCTCTCCCATCCATGAAGTACACCTTCACATTCCCTCAGCCAGCTATTCTTGGAGAGCTATTGGCACCAAGGAAAACATGTTCTCTATTACACTCCTTATAGTCAAAATATGAATCCCTAGAAGGCATCATGTGATAAGATGCACCTAACTCAATTAACCAAGAATTATCATCGACGACACTACCAAAAATAAAAGAATCACTACTATATTCATCATTATCCAAGGATTTGTTAGAAGAATCCTCCTTCTTGGATTTACAATCGTTGTTAATGTGACCTTTTTTGACACAATTCCAACATTTTACTTTTGATGTCCCAAGAGATTTCGACCTACCATTTCCCTTGGACTTCTTGTCTCCTCTCTTCTTTTAAGCCCCTCCATCCTTAGACCTGCCCCTTGCAACCAAAGCATTGAGAAAGGCTTCATCCATGGATTTCCATCTAATCTCTTGACTTAAAAAAATGTCTAAGAGATTTTCCAATTTAGGGGAAGTAGTATTACTACTGGTTTTCATGATTAAATTTTCCCAGTAAAGAAGAGAGCAACAAAATGCATCTATTCTTTTCATCTAGTTCGACCCCTTATTTACACAAGTTGACTTAAAATAAGATTCAATGTATTACTATGATCATTAATAGAGTCTCCCTTCTTAATCCTTAAATAATAAATATAACTTCTTTTTCTAGACAAGTTTATTGAAAAGACTCTTGGATTCATACAATGTCTCTATCTTCTTCCATGATGAATGAGCAATATGTTCTTCAGACACATTCGTCAACAAAGAATCTGAAAGGCATAAATGAATAGTGCTCCTAGCCTTCTTATCTAATTTACTTGAATCTTCATTAGATATTCTTGAGGGTTTAGTTGAAGAAGACACTGCAGTCCACTCATCTCTTTATATTAGAGGATCTTCTATTTTCAATTTTCACAACTCAAAGTTCGTTCCATTGAAATGCTCAATCTTGGGCCTTGAAGTGCTAGCCACAGATTCAACACCACACTGTCTTCTCACAAAAATCTCCAAAGTTTTCCTTTGTGATCAATTATACATGTACTATAATGAAACACCTTGTTCCAAAATAATTTTCTTTGATATCAAATGTTGAGATAGTGATCCCTATTACAGCTGACCAATAGACTGGGATAGAGGAACTATTTATGATTACGTGATAAAAAATAGTTATAACAACCTTACACTCTATTTAGCATTATTAAAGGAAGCACATGGAATAGTATGCAAACCACACAAAACACATGAGACCATATTTAAGTGGGAAACCCTTACGAAAGAAAAAACCACCACAAAATATTGTCACAATTATATTACTCCAAGTACAAAGATTCAATACAAAAGGTATCTTACAAAGTCTTAATGTATTGGCTTACAACATATTCTTCTTCTACAATCATATTCAATTTGCACTAACATTCACCAAGCCCAATCCACCCGTGGCACATCCTTACACAAATAGTTATAGCTATTGTGTTGAAGTTATTGACATTGATGTCACAGCAAAGAACAATGTTCAGAATGCTGCCATTGATGATGTTCAGATTTGTTGACAAAGCAATGTCATCTCTCTTAAGCTAGAAAATCAGGTATCATCATCATTCTGTTCGATGACATTCAGATCATCTTCAACATTCAGATTGGTTCAGATTGACATAATCAGGGTATCATCATTCAGTTTGATGACATTCAGATCATCATCAACATTCAGATTGGATTTGTTAGCATTCAGATTGACATATGTTGAACCAATTATTAAGACTTAATCTTCAGATTGACAGTCATAAAGAACATTCAAATTCATTAACATTCAGATTGTGACCTGGTTATTAAAACAAATGAAGTTTGTTAAGAAGAACGACTCTCTTGACAGTCGTTGAACTGTCAGATTCATTAACATTCAGTAACATTCAGATTGTGATCTGATTATCAAAACAAATGAAGTTTGTCAAGAAGAACGACTCTCTTGAAGAGTCATGTAAATCGAAGCTGTCTAACTAAAGGACGTGTTTGAAGATATGATTCGACTTAATCAAAAGACGTGTTTGTGAAGAGATAAAATCAATAGACGTGTTTTATCTTCCTCAAAAGACGTGTTTTCTGAAAAGCCACAGGGGTTAGCTAATCATGCTAGCCAAAAGGTGTGATTACCAAATAATAAAAAGATTTAGACAGGAGTTCTAATGCAAAAAATCTGAAGGAGATCATTTATAAACAGCAAATGAATAAAACAGAGAAGATCGATTAAGTTTAATTCAAAGAGGTGTGATTAACATATGAAGAGGCAGAATTGTGTTCTTTCATCAAGAGTTGCAATCTTTGAGTTGATTATATATTTGACTCCCAAATCAGGTTTGAAGCGATGTTGTAGAGTATGTGAGAAAATTGGATCAGAGAATCTATTCTCTTGTGTGGGCTTGAAGGTGATAACAAACATCACAAAGCAGGGTGGAGGATAGAAGAAGTGCAGATCTGGTTGAAGGCAGTTACTTTACATCCATTGTTGAGTCAAGTCAAGGTTGGTGTCTTGCACATTAGGGGTTGGAGCTCCTTGTAGGTTGGAACCTACTAAATTTGTCATTTCATTTAAACATAATATACAACTATTGAAGTCCACTTGTTTACATTGTTTCACATTGTATAGTTGTTATTGAATAAAAGTTGGAAATTGATTAAAGTTGAAAAGAGGTAAAAGTTGGTTGATTTACTGATTCGCCTCTGCCCCCCCACACCCCCCAACCGCCACCCCCTCTTAGTAAATCTTTGTGCTCTTCATATAGAACCATCCAACAAAGAATTCTAATTGTTTGTCTAATTGGCACATAGAATACTAACAATCACACAACCATCTCATAAACATATCAAGAAATCAACATGTTGCATGTTACATATAACATAACTTCTCCATATCCACACATAATAAGCTGCTATCACTCACACTTGGTCAAAGGATGTTGACCTGCAAAACCTAAATTGTGTAATCTTCCCACGCTACAACAAACATTGCCCATGACTTGCAATGGAAGAGACAAACTCTTGATGAATTATGGCTGCTTGCAGTACCTTAAGGCATCTCCCAAAACATCGCCATGCTTTTGGTTATCATTGCATGTATGCCAACAGTGCCACAAGTGCACCTACATTGTCATACACACTTATAGTGACATACCTACAATTATGTAGTTGTGATTCTCCACCGAATAACATGTAGTTGAAAACATAGCACTACTGAACTAAAAAGGCCTCATACTATACCACAATTGTAATATTCCCCTTTAATTTTTTCCAGATTTTATCAACACAAAACACCACTGATTAGCGTTAGCTCCAAATGATAACCAGTAAGAATAGTAATCCTTCACCTTTTGATCACCAAGATCCCAATGTGCGCGAGGTGAGAGCATACAGTGTCGGGGATCGTTAGCAAACTGGAAATGAAATACAAAGCTGCTAGGCAACTAGCTGACCATGAATGAAAGTAAATACTGGAAATACAAAGAGTAGGTGTATAACCGACCATAAAGCTCTACCACTTATTCAGCGGGAGCGAAGTTATTACAATTAATGAGGCGGCAAACTAGCCATGAATCCACACTACCACTTATTCAGTGGGGGGAATTTAAACAACAACTGCTGAAAGTAAAATATAAACTCAACCATTTCTTCAGTGGGAGTAATCACAAAATATCAAAGTGCAGAAATATAAATAAATAGTTGTTAGTACTACTTAACCAGCTTTACAAAGATAACTTCAGCTGCACAATAATGTAAGATATATCATCAAGAACTTAGAATGTTAGAGAATCATCCCTAATTGATACAATATGCTATAGTACATAAAATATAGCATTAAATTGAGTTATATCAGATCTAATTAGAAACAGTAAACATAGAAAATCAGACCAACAAGATAAGAATTCACCAAAATGGACACAATTTCTTCAATTTAGCTCTGTTGACTTCAAACAGTAGTCAAATGAAGCCACTAGCCTAGGCGTCCAAACTCCAACCAGCAAACTGTGCCAAAATAGCAGCAAAGACTTGGCATGAATCCCAATGCAACAGTACAGAAGTGGTACGGCCTCTAGGAAGGGTCGACCTCTTCTATAAAAATCAAGACTCAGTATTAAAATCTGAAACCTTGCACAACTGGGTGCCCTACACAGTAGAACAGCTTGAGCCAGTACCCAAAACGAGATAAAAATCGTTGGCAAAGCTATCAGTAAAAGTTTGCTTAAGCCATGTAGTTCATCAGCAGAAATAAATAGACTATACAGCAGCAATTTGTTTATAAAATCAGAATTCAGCTCTATCCGCACTCTTGAGTGAAGCACGGTCTTCAAAATGCCATCTAGGAAGCTATTGTTTCAAACCCAAAGAATGGCGAAGTAAGGGTGCTAGGAGGGATCTCCTCAAAGCAGCTTTGAATTCAATTTAGCAGCATAACATTACATAATTTCCAAAAGATGAGAATGAAGGAGTAAGGCATCATTAAATAAGCTTCAATGGGCAAATGAATCAATTGTAACTTCCAAGATCGAACCATTCAGCTTCCTCAAAGGGACTCCCATCTCCACAAAACAATTTTTAAAATATTAAAGTACTTTAATATCACCTTCCTAGGCGTCCAACTTAAAGAGCATTTTAAACATTAATAAAGATATTAATTTTCTCACTTGGGACGTACACTTAAAGGCCCCATTTAAAAACAACTTAAAGTCATCCACTAGGCATGGGGTCCAAAAGCCACAACTAAAAATTGACTAAGTATTGAATCTTAGCTCCAAAGAGAGAGAGAGAAGCCAATGCCATAACTGAATTACCTCACTACCCGAAATAGAAAGATGAACTAGAGATGACTGAGCTGTTGCTGGAATGATATTGCTATAAATAGACTTACCGAAAATAGAAAACTGCTATAAATAGTAAATTTGTAAAACTTCATCTGAACACCAATTGAGTAGTAATCATGACTTACTATAAATAGTTAGTTTTTGGAAAGGTTAACTAATTCAGATGCATATCATTCCACCCTGGAGATCTCTTAAAACCCAGAAAAACCCAGAAACCTTTCCTGCATGCAAGGTAACAGAGAGAAATGCATGTTACCTTAACCTGAAGCTCACCAAAAACCCAAAAAGCTCCAAAGAACAAACTGCTAAAAAGACTGCATGCAAGC
>VDFB02128397.1:0-23122 GCA_007258455.2 Sequoia sempervirens | reverse complement strand
GAATAGAAGCCTGCTAAGAACATCCTCAGACTTTTGTTGCTCAATACTTATCCCAACTTCACCATGCCAGGAGTGGTGAAGCAACCCACTGGGACCCATCCAATACACAGTGCCAATCCTATATCCACTTGGATCCCAATATAAATAGTACTCACATCCATCTATCATAAGTAAGAATATTTGGTAGTGTTTGCTACACAACATCTCTCATGGATGTGATATCCAACCGTGACATCATGCCTGCTGCCACAACAACCTCCAAGAAGCCCTGTCTCCCATTGAAACTTAGAAGTAGCAAACACAGTCGAGTACACACCAACATGATGATAATACAACCTCTGATCCTGCAAGTAATCCCCTGCAAACAACTGAGTCAGGTACTTGCGGCCTCTAGTCCCATCTTCTGAAGATGGTAACTCTAAGTACAAAAATGGTTTGCTTCCCTCTACTGCATAAAAAGAATCGTCATACAAACTCTTTATCCCATGAGCACGAGAACTGTGCATCGAAGACATATCATGTACAGGTGGATCAAAGGAAAAACTATAAGCATTCCTCACTGTGTACACACTGTAAAACTCCTTTGTAAGCTCTGTTTGGAATCCTGATGCACTAGAAAGATCCCAAACAATACGATTATCGCCGAACTCTAAACTAGTGTCAGGTGTGTGATCAACATCCACATTGAAGAGTGGATTATCATAGACTAATCCAATATCCAATTCAAATAATGGATTATTCACAAACTGCACAATCACTTCGTGCTGATTTGAATCATCATTATGCTCAAGAAAAGGACTACTATCATCAAAATCAGAATTGTTATCATGACTGATAACAACTTCTTGAGCACTAATAATATCAACATTCTCTTAAAATCTCACCTTCTTTTTTTGCACCTGCTCCTCCTCAACCAAATAGGTCCTTGGCTTGTCTTCACATTGTTCAAAAATATTGCACACCAAAACATAAGCTGCTGGAGATGTCAGTTTTTCTCACTTATGAACTATTAGAAGTAATGACATGATGGACTGAGATAGGTCATCACTGTTATCAATGATGGAAGTCATAATAACTCCCATGTAGTCCTAGATTGATCTATCATGTCTCTTACTGATGGACTCCAAGAAGAGTCAGAACAATTGCAACACCAAATCATGATGAACAAAATCAAGCATGGCAATGCATGATCTCACCTATGCCATCAACTCTAATAACTTAACCTTTCTTCCAAATGTAGGACTACCAATGTCATCTTTCCCAACCATACTATCAATGATCAACTAAAAAACGTCACCCATGGTGATCGTGTCATAAGGCACCCGAGGAACCGTGATCCTCATAAACTGACTGATGCATAGGGCAACCGTGAGCTTAATCTCACTGTCACTGTGTTTCAAATACTTATGCCCACTCAATGCTTTCACTACAGGAGCCATGGCTATCTGAAGCAATGTTGAAAGTGATTGTTCCACCAAACTTAAACTTTCTTCCAATCTCCTAAGAATACATAATGTATCACATCTTGATTGTGAAGTTTTGCTAAGTTTTTCACCTGTTCATATATTGTTTTGGCTAACCACTTCCAATCATCTGACACAATTTGTTTGTCACTACTTGAACTCATTTTGACTTGAAAAATAATGAAGCTAAATAACTAAGTGTTGATCACTCAAATTTCAACTGTGTGAGCTCAATGAAATTATAAAATAAGCCCCAACAAGATGGCAGGAGACCACTATGATACCACTGTAAGAACCCTATGTTCTCCCCCAACTGTATTCCTGCACTCCTAATGATTATTCTCTAAATTTGAGCCTTGAGGAATATTGTCAAATAGTTATATTGTAAAATCTAAGCTTGATGTTTGTGTTTTCAGTTTGAGTTTGATTGTTTTGTTTGATGCCAAGATGCTTGGAAACATGGTGAAAGAGATAATCTAAATGATTGTAATAAAATAGTATGCAAAGTTATGACTAAATGCAGCCTTTCAATGAATGTATGTGACTGTACTATCATAAAAATACTCCTAGACATTATCACAAACGTTTACCATGCAAACTAATGATTTAAATATGCAAACATGACAATGCACATATTGTCAAACAATAGATATGCAACCTTTTTCCTCCCTTTATTTAGCATATGATTGACTGATTATAATTTGGATATTCAATTACAATAATGTGGTTGTCAAAGACGGTGATCAGACCTTCAACAATGCAATCCTAAACACTATGCAACTGGAACTACAGTGCTTATTGTTGGAAATAGGATGCCATTTAATTGCAAATCCTAAACATTAATTATTTCATGTATCTCCTAGATTCTTGGAATGTGTTCAACAACACTAAGATTAGGATGAGATTAATATTTGATGAAATAATCATGAATATTGACATTTGTAATTAATTCTAAATGTAAAAAGCATGTGAGGGCGTCCATAGTGAGTTCCTAAACACATTGTACACCTGCCACGGTAAGGAACCTTACCTTGCGTTTCTTTAATCTCATACAGTAACAGCTTAACACTTTTGAATGCATGTGTTATCCTGTAAGCAGGGATTCACGCTTGCATGCCTGTGCTCGCCATGTTTCCGCCTGTGACAATACCAAATAAGCCGTTTCCAACAAATGTTTCCACCACCTTGGCTCACATTCTTGAAGGTAATGACGCTTGGCTATCTTGAGCTCTGCATGCATTTCACTCAATTAACTCTCATGACGGAACTCTGACGGTCCATTCGACCCTTTGCATTTCGGACCGTGTATTTTAGACCATCATTGACTTGCTATATTTTTATATAACCGTAAAATTGACACTTAAAATTATTATTAAACCGTAAAATTTATTTATTATATATATATATATATATAATATAAATATTTTTTACTTATATAGTTTAGATTTGGAATATTTTTCTAATTTCACTTTATATTAATATATATAATCCATTATAAATATATTTATTAATTCAAAATCTATTGAAAATAGAATATTTTCAAGATTAAATATAGTTTTTTCTAATTTTTTAAAGATTTTGACATTTTTACTAATAGTTATCATTGCTTTTTATTAATATATATGATTTATAATATTTATTATAAAAATTATATTAATTCAAAATCTTTTCAAAATAGAATATAATTGATTTTTAACTTTTTGAATATTTTAACAAGATTTATTTTCTACATAATTTAGAAACTTTAACATTAAATTTAAGATTTTTAGATTTATTTCTAATTATCAATATTTTCTAATTTTACATTTTTTTTAATATATATAGGATATCCTTATGAATAATCACATAACACAAATTTTCACTTTTGAAAGATTTATTTTATAGATTGTAACTTGTTTTTCAACAAACATTTTGAATTTTTTCAAGATAATATGACAGTGGTTAAATGACGTTGGAATTTTATTTTCCTTTTACAAATAATTATTCTCAGCTTTGATTTTTTTCAACATAATACAACATTTAAGGATTAAGCATTTTTTTTTACAGGTGATTCACTCGGCTTTTTTTCAAGATAATACAATAGTTGTCTTTTATTGGTGAGCATGTTGAAATTTTAAATAATGAGTTGAATAAGGATTGGCTGCAAAACTCTTCAGTCCTTATTATCCATTAGATCGTAATATCTCAGAGCGTTGGCTTGATAAGCTTCTCCAACATTTGCAACATACTACTTCAAATAATGTAAATGAATTGGTATCCATATTTGATGTTACCGGTTGTAAAAGGGAGTTAAACTCTTTTGTTGATTCATTGCATTTGAGTTGTGAGGGTTTTAAGATGAAAGATGCATGGAAAGTCTTTCGTAACACAAAATATTGGCATAGAAGCTATCCTCATATGATGAAGTTATGGCAAGTTGTGCTTACTATTCCTGCAAGTACTGTTGATTGTGAAAGAGGATTTTCAAAACAAAACATCATAAAAAATGTTAGAAAGTCAAAGTTGGGTTTGGATACATTGGATGCATTAATGAGAGTGTCTTTAAATGGACCTCAAGAAAATGATGTAAATTGGAATAAAGTATATCAAATATGGAAGAATACAAAGTCAAGAAGACTTCTTGACCTTTGATAACATTTATTTTTGTTTATTTTCTAATTAATGCATCATTAATTTTTGCATCTCAATTTAAAAATAATAAAAGAAAATAGTTCTTTTCTTTCCAAAAGTTGTTTTTTGTGTTTAAATATATGCAAATCATATAATGAAGGTTTGTATCAAATTATTATATTTTTTATTGTTTATTTGGTATTTTTAAGAAGTATGATTCCTATAAAAAATACTTAATTAATTTATATGATACATAATATTTAAAAAAATCAAATTACTTGTGTTATTAAAAATAGAAATTTATAAAAAAAAAATCATATTTAATATGTATGATTAATAAAATCAATAATATTTTAATATAAATTAAATATTTTTTGACAGTTAAATTTTTTCATAAAACGTAAAGTGACAGGCATTTAAATGAACAAACCGTCACAAAATTTTCATATGACAGGGGTGGTCATTCAAACCCAGCCCGTTAACTTGTAATGCATGGCTAATAACATTGAGTTGTATGACAGATAACAGGGACTATCTCCAATTAACAAGGGATGACCATTCTTTGGAAATGGTGTTGAGTAAATGTTTTAGTTAACTATAAAGCACTTAGAGACAACTTGGGCGCCCAAGATGCTTTATTGGATTTACCTCTTATGCATGATAAGATATTTCTGAAGGCTTAGTTAAGTAGCTTTACTTAAGGGCGCCAACTTTGAGGAAGAGCTTTGGAATTATCATTGAAGTGAAGGAGAAGTTGTAGCTTCAGTTTGGGACACCCAAATGCATGATGCACATGTTGTAAGCTTTAGTCTTCACTGAATAACTCTACTTGAAGGAATATGGCATACCTTTTCAAGGGCTTGAGCTTATGCATTGTAATTATCACCATTTGGAGATTACAAGGTTGCATATTGTCTCTATATCTCATTCAAGTTGAATAGAGTTTTTAGATTGGTTATTGCAGGTGTGAAGAAGATTGGTAAAGATGTACAAGCATTCTCAAGCAAGAATTGGAGCTATTGTAATTCGTGAGTTTGAATAATAGAATAATTCTTGGTGGAGTTTTTTCCCGAAAGGGTTCTCCACGTATATCTTGTGTGATCCTTCTATTATCATGTCTAGTTCTTCTAAATAATTCTCTCTACATTCTACAACAGTAAAATGGATTAATCAAGATAATCATCCACAAAGAATATATGTAACAAAGAAAATACTTACTTAGAACAACAATTTTGAAGTTTTACAGAGTATTAAGCTAATAAAACACCTCATTTTTCAACATTTGGTATCAGAGCTGAGGTTGGGTAGAGTATTGGGACGCCTTTCTCTTAAAATATTTGAGGTTTTTTGGCTTAGTGGGAGCTCTTATTATTTTTGTTATTTGCTGATTTTTTGTAATTAAGTTTTGTTACAATGAATTCAAGGTTAGAGATTGAAAGGTTCAATGGTTCTAACTATGAATGTGGAAATTAAAAATGGAAGATCTTCTTGAAGAAAGAGATCAGTGGTTAGTGGTTAATAATGAGACAAAGACACCTACAACTATTTCAGATGAAGATTGGGCTAAGTTAGATAAAAAGGCAAGAGGAACAATAAGGTTATGTCTTGTTGATGTTGTTCTTTTGAATGTTTCAATGGAAAATAGTGCATATAAATTATGGAAAAGAATAGGGGATATTTATCAAACTAAGAGTCTCACCAATAAGTTGTATCTGAAAAGGCAATTATATTCATTGAAAATGAAAGATGGTGATTCAGTAGCACAACATTTAAATGCTTTCAATTTAATTCTCAATCAATTAGCATCTGTAGATGTAAAGCTTGAGGATGAGGATAAGTGCATTTTATTGCTTTGTTCTTTACCAAATTCTTGGGAAAATCTAATTGTTGCAATTAGTGGAAATGGTGCAGATCCAAAGATGGACAACATTATTCCTACTCTCCTATCAGAGGAGATGAGGAGGAAATCTAAGGAGGAAATCCAAGATGCCTTGTTTGTAAAAGGTAGGCCTAAGAAAAAGGAGCCTAAGGGAAACAAGGAAGGGAAGGGTAAGTCAGAAGGATGAAGTAAGGTAAAGTGTTGGAACTGTGGGAAACCAGGACATGTGAAGAAGGATTGTAAGAACAAGAAAGAGAGTTCTGATTCTTCTACAGAGGAGTCCTCAGATAATAGTAATGATGCATTGGTTATTTCAGCTAATATTGTTTGTGATAACTCTTTGCTTCATGTTTCAGAGTAATCTTCATAGAGAGGATGGTAGTCACGATGCCATGTGTGACTCGGTATCACGGTTCAGTGGGAGTTGTTGGCAGTGACTTGGATGCATCATTGGTAAGGTTATCTCCATGTGATTGGGGATATGGTTTTCTTGGTTTAGAGTGGTTGCTATTATGTCATGGTTTAACTCTTGACTCTAGATTAGAGTTTTGGCATATTACATGGTTCTCTTGAGACTAGGATGTATAAGTATGTTATGATGCATGTGATCTCCTAAGAGGAGATGGTTAGATCATGGATGTCATGTTTATGTTCCTGATTCATGATTGGAGCTTTGACAATGATCTTGTGTAGTTCTCTTAAGTTTTGGGTACATTAATCATTTTCTTGATTACTTCATGAAAGTGTTGTGTTGCATTTGGAGTTTGGCATGGATTGGTTTGTTACAGGTCCTCATGGATACTTGGAGAAATAGGTGAGGTTGGAGTTCTCTTATGGTAAGAAACATTTGTTGGAATGGTTACTTGTAAGAAAAGTTTTTCAACAGAAAAATACCGAGGAGCCTACACCTTGGTTGAATGTGAATTCAACACACTCGGTAGTTTAGCATGCCTCTAAAGAGGTGGTTTGGTTACAAAGGCTTGGGAAAGGTAATGGTTTGGTTGATAATGGGAAGGTATTAATTGAAAAAGTTAACACTTTAATTAATGTTACGATTATCTTATGAAACCATATAGATAAGTTCTCTTGGTTTTAATCATTTGCTTGGAAGCTTCATGATTATGTAGGTTGCACGAAGTTAGCATGGTTTGATTAGTTGGTGCAAGAAGGCCATTGGCTTGAGTCTTGTACTTGTTTTATTATTCCTTGTTTAGAATAATTGCAATGTATAATGTCAAGTGGGAGAATGTTGGAAATAGGATGCCATTTAATTGCAAATCCTAACACATTATTTCATGTATCTTTAGATTCTTGGAATGTGTTCAACAACACTAATATTAGGATGAGATTAATATTTGATGAAATAATCATGAATATTGACATTTGTAATTAATTCTAAATGTAAAAATCATGTGAGGGCATCCATAGTGAGTTCCTAAATAATAGGGACACATGGGACACTCACATGGTAAGGTGAAACTGACCTTGTGTCCAGTTAACTATACAGAGTAACAGTTAACACTTTTGAATGCATGTAAAGATCGTAGAAGTTAGGATTTGATGTTTGCATGCTTGAAGTTCAGTTAAGTTAAGTTCAGATCAGTTCAGTTCAGTTAAGTTCAGTTAAGTTCAGTTCAGTTCAGATTCAGTTCAGTTCAGTTCAGTTCAGTTATCTTCAGTTGCATGCAAGTGCATGTTGCATGCATGTTGGTTATTTTGAGTTGCATGTATTTAGCTTTAGTTAACTTGTAATGCATGGCTAATAACATTGAGTTGTATGACAGATAACAGGGACTATCTCCAGTTAACAAGGGATGACCATTCTTTGGAAATGGTGTTGAGTAAATGTTTTAGTTAACTATAAAGCACTTGGAGACAACTTGGGTGCCCAAGATGCTTTATTGGATTTACCTCTTATGCATGATAAGATATTTCTGAAGGCTTAGTTAAGTAGCTTTACTTAAGGGCGCCAACTTTGAGGAAGAGCTTTGGAATTATCATTGAAGTGAAGGAGAAGTTGTAGCTTCAGTTTGGGACACCCAAATGCATGATGCACATGTTGTAAGCTTTAGTCTTCACTGAATAACTCTACTTGAAGGAATATGGCATACCTTTTCAAGGGCTTGAGCTTATGCATTGTAATTATCACCATTTGGAGATTACAAGGTTGCATATTGTCTATATATCTCATTCAAGTTGAATAGAGTTTTAGATTGGTTATTGCAGGTGTGAAGAAGATTGGTAAAGATAGAAGAAGCATTCTCAAGCAAGAATTGGAGCTATTGTAATTCAGAGTTTGAATAATAGAATAATTCTTGGTGGAGTTTTTTCCCGAAAGGGTTTCTCCACGGTATATCTTGTGTGATCCTTCTATTATCCTGTCTAGTTCTTCTAAATAATTCTCTCTACATTCTACAACAGTAAAATGGATTAATCAAGATAATCATCCACAAAGTATATATGTAACAAAGAAAAGACTTACTTAGAACAACAATTTTGAAGTTTTACAGAGTATTAAGCTAATAAAACACCTCATTTTTCAACACTTATAAGCTGTCTAGGCAGCGAATGAATATAACTCATTAATAATGCAACATGAATACAAAATGGAGAACCTGGTAATTCGCTAGTAGCAATCATAAGATGATTCGTAGCCCCTTATTGATGATGATTTTTGCCTTCAAACTGCTAATGTTCGTTGAACGTTGCTGCAGTTATATCTTTCTGATTTTCTGAATATAAACCCTATCAAAACTTGCATATACATTCACAAGTATACTCCTGGCAGTGATAAATATCATAGAAATCGGGTTTGATAAATCTGCATTGGAGAACTCTAGATATTCGCTCAAACCCTTGAAAACACAACTCAGAAAAATAAATCATTGTAGTGGCACTGTAGCGCTGGTACTATTCACATCATTGTAGCGCGGATACTATTCATGTCACTGTGGCATGGGTACTATTCACCTCACTGTAGCAGCAGATCAATAACTTCTGATTTTTCTTTTCCAATGATGGTTATTTCAACAATCTAAAATCTGCTCTTCAAACCCTATAAAAATCTTCACAAATAAACTCAAACTGCACCCCTGTATGAAGCCCACCGTCAAGCAATAATTCAACTAGTCTTTCACAACCTCAAAATTGTATAAACCAATGAGAGTTTTTGTTCCCAATGGCTGGAAATGGTAGAAACCCTAGCTGTCTCCTTCTCCAAGCAAGAACTCCAAAACATAAGTGATATAATCTTCAATAATAATAAAATAAATTCCTCATGATGCCTTTTTATAATCTCCTCAAGGAGGTCGACCTCTTAATTACATTTTAATTGCTTTTGAAATCCACTTTTAGGTTTTTGATAAGAACTTTATAATATCTCCAAACTTGGGCGCCCAAATCAATAATATAAAATAAATATACTTTAAGTGGATTTAATTGAGGCCTCATCAAAAATAAAGTACACTTTTTGACTTTATAATTTAACTTTATATTATTTAATTATCATTAAAGTACCTTTAATGATAATTACTCATTAAACATTTAATATTTCTCCCATTCAACTGATTAAGAGGTCAACACTGCATCTAAGACCTATCCAGGTTCCTTACTAAATATAGTAACCCTGACTCCCCTAAAATGGTGACTTACTATAAATAGTAAGTATGTAAAACTGAGTCTAACGAAGGCCAAACCTGAACCCACACTGAGCTCTGAAGGAGAAAACACACTAATCACTGCCAAAAGGTACCCTCTAACCAACTATGTTAGCCTAGGAGGGTCAAATGATAGGCTAATCCTCCAAACTCTGATGCTTGCGAAAAAAGGGACATTACAATTTTCCCCCAGTCTAGTCTGCAGTGTGTGTACATTGGGTGTCATGTCTCCAAAATTACGACAGTAGAAACTCTAACCTTGAAATACGAATGAATAAATTACATATTAAAAATATTATTATACTTATATTTATCAAATATAATGTTGTAAATATTAAAATATGAATACTAATAATTTAAATATTACTATCATAATACTAAAAATATATATATATAAAATAATAACTACTATATTTTAAGAATCATATAATATAAAATATAAAACAATAAGCATAAAATAAAAATATTAAAATAAAATAAACATTGCAGCAATCAACGATTAAAATATTGGAGGGCAGCAATTTACAAAGGCTGTGATTCCCTTCCTAAGGGAAGCAATGCTTAAACTAAGGGTAGAGATTAATTATAAAAAATAAAAATAAAAAGATTTGGAAGGCAACGATTAAAGGAAACAAAGGATCATGCCTTCTCAAGAAGGTTAAATCTGGTCTAAGAGATGCATCACTTCACTTAGGCATAGAAATATATAAGGAAAGTGAAATCCTTGCAAGGAGGAGGGGAAAGGGATGGAAAGATGGTTTTGAAAAACAGATTTGAAGAAGAGATGAATAAGGGGACAGGAAATAAAACAATCAACAGTAGTAAGTTTAATATTATTATAAATATAGATTATATATATACAGGTGGAAGACATATATATATATATATTTCTGTCAAAGTAATTATTGTAAATTGAAGTTAATTAGAAATAATGATACATATATATTTATATATATATATATTATTTATGATTGTGCAATAATGATGCTTGTAGCAATTATTAAGCTTTATAAGTAATTATGATATTTTCATAAGGATAGTAGTTTCTTATTTGTGTGATCTATACTAACGATACCTTCTGAGTGATTAAGAACAGATCATTGATCGAGAGTAGAAGATACCAACCCATAGTACAGAGGAAATGAACAGATTGTTTGGTTAGTGGGCTATGAATTAAACTATACACCCATAAAAAGAGCATTCTTATCTCTTGTCTTTGTAGCACAGAAGCTTAGGAACTACATATTGAAAAGGAAAGTAAAGTTGATATCAAAATTGGATCCCTTAAATTACCTATTGGCAAAGGAAACTTTAATAGGGAGGATTGCTAAGTGGGTAATGATACTTAGTTAAATTGATATATAATACATTGACAAAAAATCCATAAAGGGATGAGTAATAGCAAATCAGTTAGTTGATGCACCTATGGAAGATCATCAACCTCTAGTGTCAAAATTTTCAAATTAAAGAATGTTTCTAACTGATCAGTCAAGTCATTGGACCTTGTACTTTGACGGATCCCACACTCAACATAGCTCGGGAGCTAGTATCCTATTTCTCACAACTCAAGGAGATAGTAAACCCAAAGCTTATAGGATTTTCTTTCCACGTACTAACAACATTTTTGAATATGAAGCACTCATCATTGGACTAAAGATGGTCGTATAATGGAAGATAGAGGAATTACAGGTCTTTGGTGACTCACTGTTAGTTATAAGGTAGGTAAATGATGAATAACAGATGAAGGATGACAAGCTTATGTCATACAAAAGAATGGTAGACAGCTTTAAGCAGTACTTTGTGTTCATCACTTTTGAACGGGTTCCTAGAATCAACAGTAGAGTAGCTAATGCTATGGCAACAATAGCTTCACTCCTAGACATACCCCAAAACATTCCTAAATACAAATTCCTCATGGAGTAACTACTTATGCTAGCATTTGATATCCTGAAATCGGAACTTGTATGTGATGTTGTTGGTCCTAACTCACCTTGGTACCAAGAAATGTTTTCTTATATTCAACATGGGATCATACCCCCTGACTTAATGACAAATCAAAAGAAAACCTTTTTCCGCAAAACTTCCCGATTCACCATCCTGGGAGATACCCTATACATACGAAGTCCAGATGGTACACTACTCCTTTCTCTCAATGTGGATGAAACACAAACTACCTTACAAGAAGTGCACAAAGGTGTTTATGGTCCTCACTCTAGTGGACCTAATGTAGTACATAAGTTGTTGAGAATAATATATTATTGGCCCTCAATGGAGTAAGAATCCATTCATTACTCAAGGAAGTTTCGCTAATCTCAATAGCATAGTGATCTTGTTCATGCACTAGCAAATGAGCTATGACCTATAAATACACCATGGCCTTTCTCACACTGGGGACTTGACTTGTTAGGGAAGATATCTCCTACTTCATTCAATGGGAACAAATTCATTATAACTGCAACTAAGTACTTTACAAAGTGGACAAAGGCTATTCCTCTAACCTACATCACTGGGAAACAAATATCCAAGTTCATCTTTAATTATTTGATCTATCAAAATAGAATTCTACAAACTATCATAAAAAATAATGAAACTCCATTTAAGAACCAAGATGTCCATAATCTCTGCTCAAGGTTTTCAATCCAACACCAATTCTCAACCCCATACTATCCCCAAGGAAACGGTCAGGTTGAAGTATCCAATAAAACCATTATGAAAATATTGAAAAAGATTGTTAATGATGTCAATTGTGATTGAAATTTATAGCTAAATCCCACCTTATGGACTTATCAAACCAACATTCACACAACCATAGGTGCCACACCTTTTTCCTTGGTCTATAGATCTGAAGCAATCCCACCTATCGAAGTTGAGATCCCATCACTATGAAAATCCTTGAAAGGCATGGTCAACAATGAGGAATATCGAGTATCTAGATTGAATGAGCTAGAAATTCTAGATGAAAGACATTTGAGCACGTTAAATCATCTCCAGGTTTATCAGAATTGGGTCAAGCGAAGCTATAAAAAGAAGATCAAGAACAAAATATTTCAAGTTGGTGACTTGGTACTAAAAGAGAATCAGAAGATCCAACTAAATTAGGATGGGAAGGGGAAGTTTAAACCAAACTAGTTAGGTCCTTTCATCATAACAACAAGCTATGGCTCTAGAAAATATCGGTTGGCTACTCCTAAAGGAGAACCTTTAGTCGAACCTCTGAATAACAACCATCTCAAAAAAAATTACACTTGAGTGCATTAGAATATCCTAAGAATAAAGTCTAAAAAAGCAAAAAAAAAATAAAAATCAAGAAAATGGTAAAGAGAAATAAAACATCCTTTAAGTGAAAACCACCTTGTGGCACTTCTAGGACCAGTACCATAGTGAAAACCTGGTAAATAGGTGCTATGTTTGCATGAGTCCTGCATCTCTATCTATCAACACTATCTTTCACATCCACCCCATCCATCCCAAAATAAAATGTGTATCCAACCATGGCTCGATAATTGATCAAGTATTGAACCTTGTTACACCATCTTCATCCATCTACCCTAATAAACATAATCTTGTCCCGAACTAGGGGAAACTTATTGAAATTGGTAGCAGATTGAATCCTTGTTCATCCTATCATTGTTGAAAACTATCAAAATCAAAAACATATAGAAAACAAACAAAATCCAAAACAAAGTCGAAAACATCAAAATCCCAAAAATATTGTAGGTTGTCTTTGGACGAGCTACAACTAAGTCACAAAATAAGTGAATTACAAGCGTCTACATGTATAAAATAGGAAATGCCATCATTGGTGATCCCCCGAGACTCTAGGTTAGTCCCCCATAACAAAAATATTCAAATATCTTATTTAAAATCCAAAAACATTAGTAAAACTAAAAAAACTCCAAAAAATAGTGTTACTCAATACATTCAAACCACAATGTCTTTGTGTTTGTCACGTAGGCAAGGCTAATCTTTGATTAGCCCCCAAAACACTAGGTCAGTCCATCTAGGCCCCCCTATTTGTCTCTAAATCTCTCAAAAACAACAAAACAACATCAAATAATTCAAAAAATGTCAAAATTCCTATCTCCATTGTCACCTACTCGTAATAAGTTTTCTATGCATAATAAACAAATCATCACCTTCAACTTTGACAAGGTAATCAACAAGCACAAAAAAAACATCAAATCAGAACTTCCAAAGTAAAGATTGAAATGACTGGATCACTATCAAATAGAAATAATGCCCAAGTATAAACTACCCTGCCTTTTAAAAATCATTACCAACAATCCTAAACATGAGTCTTAATGGATACAATGTTCTTGTGATAGACATCATCAATGGGTTACATCATGAAACATCAAAACAACTATGGCAAGTGATAATGCATCATTGTTTATCTTTTTTTATGATATTATCTTTTTTATTTATATAAATGTCACATTCTCAGGATCTCTCGAGGATGTCCATAAGGATTTAGAGAGGAATTAATAAAGCATTGATCATTGATTCTTGTTTGTCATGTTTGTTATATTTTGTTGTGATACTACCACATTGAATACTTGCTTTGTTCTATGTGTGGAAGTCATTTTAGGGAAATTCATGTAGCAATTGCATGTTAGGTACTCCATACCTCTCTATGTAATTGGTCTGAATTTTTTTGAAACTTCTCACCCATACACTCTTATAGGGTTTTTGTATGTCTAGTATGAGCAAGAATACTCTTTGATTGTAGAGTCAAAATCCAGGCAATGGATACAATGTCACCTTGCTCATCAATACCCAGGTGCATTGTGTCTATTTTCTATATCAATAAGGATTGCTAAAATGTGAAGTCTCTATGAAGGAAAAAGAAAACTCATCATAACTAACAACATCAATTTTCTATCCATCTCTAAAATCATACTAACACTTCTTCTAACTAACAGCTCCATCCTGCATCCACAAATTCATCATTACATACCATGACCATAGTAAAATGTAAAACATCATATATCACCATCCATCGCATATAGCATATATCATCATCCATCACATACATCATATATCAACATCCATCACATAAATCATATATCCTTATCCATCGCATAAATCATATATCATCATCCATCGTATACATTACAAATCATACATCCATCCATATCATATAAATGCATCAGAAAAGTACAAATAACATGAGCATATATAAATCATCAACACATATAAGCATCCATAGTCATCCATAAGAATCTCATAACACATAATAAGTTGAATCAAAATATCGTATATCTCATATATCATAAAAAATGGGAATTTCATATACATCATAAAGTATCATGTGTGATATAAAAATATACAAAAATATATATGAGGCCTCAGCTAGGCCGATAAATGTATATAAAAAATAACATGTCTACAAAGTCTCTAATACAACAAATAAATATCATAAACAAAATCAACCTTGTTGGTCGTCCTGAGGTGGGAACCCATGCTGCTGCTGACTATGAGCAGGAGAAGGTTGGGGACGCACGATCTATGGAGATGGTTGTGACTGTCTCACCGACTATCCACCAAACTATGCATCTGTCTAAACACTTGGCTCGCCAAAGTGAGGACATATTTGAGCCCTAGGAATGAAAGCCTCATACAAAGTCTAGTAATAAGTACTCTACATCATAAACTGGTCCCGCTCAGCCTAATATTGAGCTAGGGGATGGAGGAGGTTAGTGAAATCTCAGCTGCTAGTCTATGTTTCCTCTTTGTGGCTAGCTCCTACCTCAATGAATATCTCTCCTGACGGAGACCATCCTGCTCTGCAATAATAACAACCTATCCCTTTGTAGTTTTTCGCTGAGCAATCTCAACATCCCTCTCTATAATGCAAGAATATTTGTCCATTGTTAGTTATGCTATCTATTCTATTGCATCCCCTTGTGGGGGAGGTCCCTATGGTGCATCCTATTGTGGTTGTTGGTCATGGTGTTTCTAATCACCCTACCCATCATCCTACCCATAAGCCCTATAAAGCTACTCCGCTACAATCCTAAGATACTATCGGTCACCCCTCCTACCAGTCACACTAGCAACCCTCTAAACATGCCCCATCACTGGCCTAGCACCAACAAGATCTGTAAGTTGTAATAGAACATGACGTGCCTGCCACTAATCAAAATCTTGGGCAATACCTAGATCTACAAGACCCACTTCCCATCCCCATCCAAATGGGGAAAGTGCTATGAAATCTCTAACAACATCAGTTGAGAAGGTTGTCGACCCCAACACCCTGACCTCTTGGGCCATCCGCCTAAACCATGCATGGTAATCATCACAAAAATGGGTCTATCTCTCTCTGAACTATCAGAGGACCATGTCAGGAAGATATCACTCAAGAATACTTTCAACACGACCTATAATCCATCATGTCTGTTAGAAAAAGGGTAGTTGATCTATATCATCATTTCAAGCCTCACAAGCTATCCATGGCCTCTAAATGAACTCGGTCATATCATCAAAAATTTCTTGCTAGTAGTGTAACCTCTCGAGCTAGGTGTAATGCAATCTTTTTGAATATCTATAAGAAAATAGATCCTCAAGATCCTAATAAAGTATACCATTGGGCATGGTCACTAGAATCCTCTCCCAGACCCATACATGCAAAATTTTCATACCTACTGAGATAGCATCGTTGCCTCGATATACGACCTCGTGCATGTCTATGTATAAATGTGTCAAAATGCAAGGACCCCAAGCATATCTCGTCCCATGCTCCATCATCTACTTTATGTAGATGCCCCATCCAACAAGAAATAACCTATGTCTATGAACTATCATTAGAGGCCCGATAATCAAACCAACTAAAACCATAGATATCAGATCAACACCATCAACGAATAGAAACAAGTCAATCTCTGAATCCACCACCTATAGTCACCGCACACCGAGTACTCATTTCATGGAAAGAGTACTCTGCCTAACATCATATACAAATTTCTCATCATGGATAGGGATCCAAAAAATCCTCCAAACATCCTCCAGCTTAATCATCGCCTCCCCAGTAGGAAGATGGAATGATGATGTCTTAGAGTGCCACCTCTCAGCCAATGCGGTCATCATCGCCTTATGGCATCAAATCTTGGGCATATATCATATGTGTAGTAGACCCACATCATCAAGGAAGTCTATTTCAACCTCAAATAACTTGATTATCAAATCAAACAATAGTCATGGTTGTTACTCCTAAGAATATAAAAATTTGAGAACTGCGTACAAACATTCAACCCACAACATTAAGAATTTGCTAGAAAAAAAAATCACGAACTTAAAACTCCAAACAAGCTACCCAAATCATCCATTTTTGAAAATAGCAAGCCCTTTTTGGATGGTAGTGGCATGATTTTGTGATAGTGGCTTGATTTACTATGATAGTAGCTAGCTTATACAATAGTGGTTATCTTGAACATTAGTGGTTGGTTTAAATGATAGCGTGCAAATTTTACAAAAGCGATTACTTTCCTAAAAGAAAAACAATAGCGTGAAATTTTTACATAAGTGGTAAACAATAGCGGTCACCTTTTACTAAAGTGGTTAAATTAAACTAGAGAGTTCATATTTAACAATAGCAGTTACCTAACATACTATGCTAGCGATCATATCGAGAAAAAAAATGATAAAAACATGAAATTACCACTATCATCCAAATTTTTTTTGAGCATTAATTATGCAAATGACAAATGACAAAAAAAAGAAAGGAAGGAATACATACTGTGATGCCTGGGCCAGCTAGCCTCCTGAAATAATGAACTGCATCTACATGGTGTGTGGAACCAAAAATCCTTGACATCGCAAATTGACAATTGCAACAACAAGATCTCCAAAGGCAAGAATTCACCAAGGATCAGAGTGCAAAATGAGGAAAAATGAACCCTAATTTCCTATTATTATCCCCCAAACCCTAATTTTTACCTTGGAAACCCTCCTAGGTTAAACTTTTGAGCACCTTAGAACATTTAAACTCATAAACTTGGGCTCTATAACCTAATTTTTTGTCCTATATGCATCTAAACTACAACAAAACCTTATCATGAGCTTGACCTAAAAAAAGTATTTTTTTTCCGACCAATCTCTCGAGGGGGTAACCCCGCATCGTATCATCTTTCTACTGACCACTGGGGCACAGTGGGGCATATAATTTTTTTTAAATCTTGATCTGAACATTTAATTCTTTGAAACAATGTAACTAGTACTTTGCCTCAAAAAGGGGCAAAATGTAGACATGTAGAAATGACCTAACGCATATCACATATCCTAAATTGCATTTTTCCATTATTGGCATCACTTTCATTATCACTATTACATTTCATCTCATTTACATCACTAATCCTCTTCTTAACATCGTTTGCATCATTAACCCTATTTTCCTCTATTAATTGAATAAATTTTAATTATTTAATTAATTCACTATATCATCGCCTAATCTAACTTTATTTTATCCCGATTAATTAAATAAACATCAATTAGTTAATTATGTAACTAATGTACCTTATTCATCTAAATAAATTAAATTTTTATCATTAATAATTTAATTAAATCACTTTTCCCTCTCTAAACTTGAATAATTAAATCAATTATTCGAAATCATTTGACATAGTCAACAAACAAATATATCTTTATTTGTTAAAGTCAAACATGACTTGCACATTCATCTCCAATATTAATTAATTATTCAATTAATTAATTATCCTCACCCTCTTTTGATTGAGTAAATCATGACCACTAACTTCTCACTCTAATTGGTTAGCTAACTCATCTATTTCCCAATCCCACTAATCTCTTCATTCCCATTAACCACTCAACTTGATTTCTTCAATCCCCCCAATAATTCCAATCTAATCCCACTAATTATTCCAATCTATTTCCTCTAAATGGTTCTCAACCATT
Source organism: Sequoia sempervirens (assembly GCA_007258455.2). NCBI lineage: Eukaryota > Viridiplantae > Streptophyta > Pinopsida > Cupressales > Cupressaceae > Sequoia > Sequoia sempervirens. Next base: position 4,604 of record VDFB02128397.1, on the reverse strand, counting down.
GATCATGATCTTTTATTACTAAATCTCGACCATTCATATGAAAACATGAAATCTATATAACAACCTTCTTCCTTCTCAAAAATGATCGAAGAATCTATAGAATTTGTGGAGAGGTTATGTTGAAATATCCACTGAAGCACATTGAGCTCATTTACATCTTTTATCACCATTAACACACTTTATGAAGCTTTTACAACAACAATGGAGGCTTCGTATTGATTCAAGCAATCCAACATCAATATGGATTACACTTCGCCATGGATGGTAACATTGTAATGCTTGAATTCATTTTATGTTTTTTTTATGATTGCATTTTTTCTTTGAATTTTTTATTATATAACTTCATTTCATGAGTATGGTTTGGGATTTTGATCTTGTTTTGAGTTAATTTGGTTTAATTCATTATTGTTTTCCTACACTTATTTCCCCCCTAAAAAAAACAACATCAAGTCCTGATAGATTGAGATTGCAACTATGACCTGGAGTAGTGTATGAAAAAGCTAAGAAGTAGACTTAAAGACATTTGTAGGTATGATATTATGCAAAGGGAAGTGTAAGCATGCGAGACAGTGGTGTTGTTGTGGTCCCTACCATTAGAATTTTGCATAATGTAGGCAAGGACTTCATCTTCATCTTTTATGTCTATCATTGGGCTACACTCGATGGTCATGAGTGTTTGTAAAGAGTATTGGTCATCTTTTTCGAGGATTGGCCATACAGTTTGCTCTAAGTTTGTATGTGGCTTTGTAGGTGAATAAAGGACCGGTTTTTTTAGTCACATTCCCATTAGAAATGATCTTGTTGTTGGACCTACAACCAACGAATGCATCTATAGTGGCTAACCATGGTCTTCCTAAGATTAAGGGGTATCCTGCAAGGTTTGCTTTAGGTTGTAAAACCATAAAATCTAAAAAAAATTAACATGAATATAGTATGATGACTAAATCTTCTATAATAACCTTTGGTTTAAAATTTGACCTATTTGTTGGTTGCAGAATAGTAGGCATGGGTCTGAGATCCATCAACTATAGTTGTTGCATGGTTTCTCTTGTCATAACATTTATAGTTGCTCCTAATTCAATTAAGGTGTTTTTTATGAGAGTGTTATTAATTTGGACATATACTACAAAGCTTATAGGGTCTGCATATTTTGGAACTATATTGCCTAACATTATGTCAACAAGCTATCCCAAGACATGAACAGTTTGGGGTTCCTTCCTTTTTTTGCCTGGCTTTTTAAGGAGAAATTCTCAAGCACATTTTTTTGTTTATATTGACACTTCCTTAATTGCTTGAATTAGGGGTATTTTTATGTAAACATTTATAAGTTGGCCCAATAAATTATATTTTGGCTCAAGATGGGATTTTTGTGTTGTTAGTCGCTCAAGAAATGGTGGTTTTGGACTTGTGGTGTTTTGTTGTGTCTTACCTTGTTCAGGGTGCTTTGTTTGATTATGAATATTCTCCATTGGGGGCTCCTCATCAATAAGCTTTGTAATGTGGGGATATGATGGCCTAGCAAGCATCTTTCCTAAATGAAGGTGGACATCACTCACCTCAACCCCATGGGTTGGATATTGGATGGTGTCATTAATATAATCTTATTGAACATGATTGCTTAGGGTTTGGTGTAGGTTGGGATGGAAGCTGAGGTGCTTTAGGATGTAATGGTGTTGCAATAGTTGGGTTTGGCATTAGAGTAGGTTATTGTGGATGCAAAGGTTGTTGTGGTTGTGGGTATTTGATATTTTGGTTCTACCATTGTTAATTCCCATACCACTATTATGACCATTGGTTTTGTTGGGTTAGCCACTGGGAATTGTAATTTCAAGTTGGGTAAGGTTGTGGTGGCCATATCCCCTGTTTTGGAGCTCAATTAGGTGCTTGGGTCACTGACCATAATTGATTTTGTATGTTATTCCAGGGTTTATTGTGTTGTAAGTTTGTCATTAAGGAGATTTTTGGCAACATGAGCATGATGTTGTGAAGATATTGTTGAGTAGGGAGATTGATGAAGATTGAGGAGCATGACCATAAATGGTGTTGTTGTTGATGGAAAACCATGACAAAGATTTGGAAGTGTCGGTTCAAAGAAGACCAAATGGTTCAAATAATTACCTAAGTCCCAAAGTGTAGTTTCATTTTTCAGTGAACCAATTTTGAGATTCACATTGCTCTGCTATAAAGAATTTAATTATGTTGTTTTAAGATAATGTTGGTGCATGTTATAAGAGTCTAAATCCAAAGTTTCATGACTTGATGTCTTTTGTAGTCAAATATATTGTTGATAGGGTATTAAATAAGTTGTGACAGAGTTAGTGGTGCAAAGTGTATGTTGGAATGCTCTGCATTCCACCACAGATAAATATTATGTTATACAAATTTGTGGCAGTGTTTGTAGATGTCAAAGGTGTGGAAATTCGAAGTGACAAGTGCTTTTTTGGTCCACGTGATGAGTTGTGACTGAACAGTTGGTCCATTTAGTTATTACTTTACCAGTTTTGCTATCTAATGTTGACCTAAGTATTTTGGGGTTGTGAGGGGTTGAGTTGTGTAAGGAGTGGTATCATAGGAGTGACTATAGATCATGCCAACCTATTTTAATGTGTTACACATTTTGGTTCTTTTTGGAAGGCATGTGTGTTGATGTTTTAAGCCAACAGGTTATGTGGTGCACAATACATCTAATTAGGTTGACCTAATTGATGTTATGGATGATTGTGATACATATAAGGTTGAGTCATTATGTGAATGTGTGGACAAAGTGTGTAGAGTGTGTGCAATTTTTGGTGTATAGAAGTGTGAAGTATAGTTGTGGTGAAATATGAAGTGTGTTAAGTCAATTTTCTGAGCTTCAGTGGAACTGTATCTTCAGCATATGTTAGATGCATTGTTAGCAGTTCATCATTAGCAGTGAGCCACCCTTTCTTCTATCCCTTTTTATTATAGGAAGTGATCCATTTGACAATGAGACATCGGTAGTGATCCTTTCTCTTTTTTGGATAGTGAGTCCACCTTTTTGTATCAGACATTGTAACTGGTTATAATATATTGTGATCTAATCCTCACTATGGTTTTTCCCTTTTTGGGTTTTCCATGTAAATATAGTGTTCTTGTGTCTATTTATGTGATGCATTATTTATATGTTCCTTTCATTTATTGCAAGTTTATATGATGCTTTGAATGAATCTTTGAATTGAGAAAGTTAATAAGTTTCAGTGAATACTGATTCACTCTCCCTCTCAGTATTCTAGGTGTTCAACATATTGTTCCAATTAGATAAGTTTCTATTTCCCCCAAGAAAGGACATATTGTAAGACAAGGGGTCTTGAGGCATACCTTGTCTTTGTTGTCACGGATTATGTTGAGCAATGTAGAAAACTGACCTTCCTCATCCTCTAGTACTTGAAATTCAAACTTCCCTTACTTCTCTTCAAAAATGTTGGCTTGCTTCTTGCATTTATAGTTCACCCTCTTTTGAAAAAAATGTGGATAGTATTTAGTGAGAGTTTCCTCTGCTTCCTCTTGCTTCCTTTTGATATGCAAAGTGTCAAATTGGTAGCTAAGTAGTTGATTAAGTCATTCTTCATGTTGGACAGGAGGTTACTAAGTTCCACCCTAGAGACTCTAGTGGATGCTTTATTGGAAGAAAAGGTTCTATCAACTTTGGTCTTCTTTATGGATGTCCTTGAATAGTTTCTACATACCTTACAAATTTACTTAAAAGGAAATTGATAGATATCTCCTCCCCTTATGAGGTTTAAAGCATCCATGCAGTCCTCATGTGCTCCTCATAAAAATAATAGCTTTAATGACTCAAGGGAGAGCCTATTTTGATGGGATTTCTTCATGCAAAATTGAAATATTTTCACATAATCCTTGAGTGGTTCATCTTCCCTTTGTGACATCCTAAGATTTGATCTCTCTTCCTAACTGTCCCTTTGCAATAATCCTGGTATTTCTATAAGAATTTAGCTTTCACTATCTCCCAGTTGGGTACTACATTTCTTCCCAACCCCATAAACCATCATAGAGAAACCTCTATTAATGTGGCTAGAAAGAGTTTTAGTTTGTGAGAATCCATACTATAATCATAGCTTCAACACAAAACATCAAATTTAAACAATAATGTGTTTGGGTCTTCAATAACCAATCCATAGAAAATTGGCAAGGCTAAAGGGGGTATATTCTTAAGAGCAGTGACCATTTCTTAGTTTTTTATTGAAAACTCAAATGTCACATATTCAAATGGATTTTCGTCTGCTTCCTCAACCATGGTGTTAAGATGACTTCTGAAAGTCTTCTCTACGTCTAGAGTAGATATTGATGCAAGGAGTGGCTCTCCTTCATTGATTACCTCAATATGTTCTTCATTTACACCAATACTTTTAAATTCTTCACGGATTGAGGGGAGAAGTCTTCCCAAAGCGTCTCTATGTCTCTGCATAGAATAGTTCATTTATCTTTAAATGGCTTCCCTTGCACTTAGTAAATATTTCTTGGTTGATTCATGAGTATATATTGGTCCTAATGTTGAAAACAAAAAACTTACTAATTTATGAAAGTATTGAAGGTAATTTTAAAACATAAATAAGAATTATAAA
>VDFB02128396.1:0-22606 GCA_007258455.2 Sequoia sempervirens | reverse complement strand
CTGGCAATTTTTTGATAGTGACCAACAGATTGTCAGTTTTTTGAGAGAAGCTAAGTTCTCACATGTTAATCAGGAAAAGCTACAGCACCAGTACAGTGACCAGATCATTCAACTCAAGAACAATAAGTTTCCAAAAGGCTTGGTCACCCTAGAATCTATTTTTAATACTGATGATGAAGCTAGAAAGCCCAAGGGGAGTATTCAAGTTTAGAAAGATCACTATGAAGAAGTCAAAGTTTTCAAAGAAAAGCTTCTCAGGTTAGGAATGGTATGTACGGCTGAAGAGAAGCATGTTTTTATTTAGCTTTGTCAAGAATTTAATGATATCTTTGCCTGGAAATATAGTGATTTAAAGGGGTTTAATCCCCAACTTGCTCAACATACCATTGAACTTGAACCTAATGCCAAGCCTGTTAGGCAAAAACAAAGGCCCTTGAATCCTAAGTTAGAACCTTTGATGAAAAAGGAGCTCGATAAGTTGATTGAGGGCAGCATTATTTTTCCCATCAAGCATACGTCATGGGTTTCAAACCTAGTACTAGTAAGAAAGAAAAATGGTGAAATAAGACTCTGTGTAGATTTCCGTGATTTGAATAGGGCTTCCTTAAAAGACCGTCATCCTCTACCTTCTATGGAGCAGATCTTGCAGGTAGTTTCAGGGTCCGAAAGGTTTTCTCTATTAGATGGCTACTCTGGTTACAACGAGATATTGGTGAAAAGGGAAGATTAGTACAAAACAACTTTCACCACAAAATGGGGAACCATGGCCTATCTGAAAATTCCCTTTGGTTTGTCTAATGCCAAGGAAAATTTTCAAAAGGCCATGGATATGGCCTTTCAGGGTTTAATGTACAAGATAGTCTTAGTCTATCTTGATGATATCACCATTTTTTCTAAGGAAGCTAAAGATCATTTGAGTCATTTGAGGTAGATTTTTGAAAGATGCAGGGAATTTGGGATATCACTTAGTCCCAAAAAATGTGTGTTTGCTGTTCACGAGGGAAGATTGCTTGGTTATGTGGTATCTAAATAGGGCATTGCTATTGACCCTGAAAGAATAAGTGCTATCTTAGCTCTTCCTTTACCAGCGCATAAAAAGGGTTTGCAGAGTTTTATTGGTAGGATTAACTTTGTTAGGAGGTTTATCCCTAACATTGCTGATTTATTAAGTCCACTAACTCATATGCTGAGAAAGAATGCACCTTTCAAATGGACTGAAGATGGGAAAATAATCTTTAAGCTTATAAAAGAGGCATTGACAACCACACCTACACTTCTAAATCCTGACTTTTCTAAGGATTTCATCTTATATTCCTATGGAAATATTGATTCACTTTCAGCCATACTTGTACAGCGAAATGATGAGCGATCTGAACAGCCCGTGGCGTTCTTTAGTCAAGGACTCAAAGATTACAAGCTCAAGTACACTTTTGTGGAGAGACATATTCTTGCTGTCGTAAGAAGTTTAAAGAAATTTAGGCACATGCTTTCCAATAACAAGATTATACTAATGGTTGCTCATCCCAGTGTGAAAGAGTTTTTATTAAATAAAGATTTGAGTGATAGAAGAGCTGGTTGGGTCACTAAGGTGATGGAGTATGACCTTGAAATAAAGGTTACCAAACTAATAAGAGCGAGAGGTCTTTGTGAACAACTCACTGAGGATAGCAACAACAATATAAAAGAGGAGGAAAGTTCAGTTTTAACACTCCAAGATGGACAACAAGCTGCTATACCCGTTCCCACTGGTTGGGTTACAAAAATGACACATTTTTTACTGACTAGTGAGTGCCCTCCCGATTTGACTAGATCCAGAAGAAGGTATTATCGACTGCAATCCATACCTTATGTTCTTTTAAATGGTTTGCTATTTAGAAGAGATTTTCGTGGTGTCCTGCTAAGATGTATCGAAGCTGATTAGGTTGATAGAGTATTGCATCAATTCCATCAAGGATCAGTTGGCGAACACTTTTCTTTGAGAGCTACAGCTCTTAAAATAATGAAAGGAAGCTATTACTAGCCTACCTTATTTAAAGATTCCCATACATGGGTGAGAAGATGCAAAGAGTGTGCTATTTTTGTTGGAAAAGAGAAACTGGCAGCCCTCCCGCTGTAACTGGTTCAAGTTGATCAGCCCTTCATGAAATGGGGTTTGGATTTTATTGGGGTTATAAACCCACCATCAAGTGCAAGCCACAAATGGATACTCACATCCACTGATTATTTTTCAAAATGGACTGAGGCCGTGGCACTCAAAGAAGCTAATGAATTTGCTGTCCTTAATTTTTACAAAGAACTAGTTACCAGATTTGGTATCCCAGATTCTATTGTGTCAGACAATGCCCTTGCTTTTATGAGTGTTAAAATTTCTGACTGGGCCGTCAAAAATGGTATATATCTGAATACATCCTCTAATTACTATCCGCAGGGCAATGGACAAGCTGAGTCCACTAACAAAAATCTCTTGAGGATCATTAAGAGGACTATGGAGGGCAATCAAAAGGCCTGGCACACCAAGCTAAAATCATCCTTATGGACTGATAGGATTACGTCAAAAAGGTCTACAAGACTTTCTCCATACATGCTAGTGTATGGAAAAGAGGCAAGACTGCCCATTTCAGTTGAACTCCCAACCCTCAATCTGGTGAACCGGCTTGATATGATTGAGGAGGAGCCTATGACAGCAAGGTTAGCTCAATTAATTGAGCTCCAAGAACTCAGAGCTGAAGCAGTGAAAAGGACTGAGCAATATCAGGCTCAAATGAAAAGGTCATTTGATAAAAAGGCATCTCCCAGAGTGTTCCAGGAAGGGGATATAGTGCTAAAGTGGGATGAATTTAAAAGTAGGCCTGGAAGGCACTCCAAATTTGATGCATTCTGGACCGGGCCATATATCATTACTGGGGAAAAATAGCATAATGTTTTCCAGCTATCTAGGTTGGATGGTATAGTGGAACCAATCCCAATGAATGGGGTTCACCTCAAACATTGCTTTTGAGGTAGGGACCTAAGCCTGTACATAGCTATTTAAATTCTTGAAATAGGTGCAGTTTTCATTCCCTAAGTGCTGTCCCAGCATGGTAAATAGTTTCACTTCAGTCTTTCCTTTTCAATAAAGTTCCCAGGTATCCTGACCTGCTTTAATGGGTTGCAAATGAGTTACAACCATGCATTAGACTGCTCCAAGTCTGTTTTTGAATTTCCCATGACTCCATGCCCAATGGATAGGCCTAGGCTACTGGTTTCCTTGTTTAGCAGGAAAACATCCAACAAAGGTCACCAGAAATGTTACCCATTTTTTTCCTGTGGGTTCAATCAGGTAGGGTAACCTGTGCTTTCAGATGTTCTCGAAGGCCAAATGGAGGGACACTTGTATCGAGATTACCTATTTTTCTAACCTGTTTGCTTCTTGTGCAGATGCAGGGGAAAATGATGTTGTCTATTTCGGCATGTGGATTAAATGTGGCTCCCAGGAGGGTTGAGCCTAGCGTGCATATCTTTAGTTTGGGGGTGGGTTTTTCTGTTTATGTTTTTCCTTGTCCTTTTTCCTCTCTTCCTTTCCTTTGTCGGAGGTGGGTTCGGAACGTAATTCAAACTTGAAACTTGATGAAGGTTTCAGTTTCGAGTTTGTTTCCGCTCCCGCCCCGCTGTGTTTTTCCCAAGATCGGTTTTAGTTCTGATCCTGACTTTCTTCCTTTTACTTTGTGCGTCTTCTTTCTTTTCCCAGGCCTGGGAGCGGGACGAAACCCGAACTTGAAACTTTTCCAAAAGCTCCGGTTCTAGCCCCGGTCCCGCTCTTTCTTCTTTCCTTTTCTATGTGGCCTGGGATTGAGGGTTGTCTCTTCCTTCTTGGTTCCCCCTTATGTTTTTCTTTTCTTCCTTCGTGTTTTGAGTCTTGTCGGGGGCGGGATCGGAACAAAATCTGAACTGAAACTTGAAGAAAGTTTCAGGCCCGGATTTGGTTCCAGTTCCGGTTTCGCTCCTTCTTTGTTTTTCTTTATTTCCGCCAGTCTTTTTTCTTTTCTTCCTTGTGTTTTGACGGGGGTTGCTCTCTCCCATTTGTCTTTCTTCCTTTTCTTCGCCTTCCTTTGAGTTTTGTCGGGGTCGGGTCCGGGGCAGAATTTGAAACTGAAACTTGAAGAAAGTTTCAGTGACAGATTTAGTCCTGATGCCGGTTCCGCCGAGATTCATTTGCCCTGGTTTTCGCCCCCTTTTCTCCTCTCGGTCCCAGTTCCAGTTCCGTCTTGGCCCCAACCCCGCTAGTTATGAAGATTCTCAGCGAAAAGGAAAGAAACTCACCAAGAGATAGGGAGCCCAGTGAGAGGTCTAGCCGACAGGCCAATGTCTTGCCGATGACAGGAGGCCTTGGTGTGTTTGCCTTCGGCAGGAGTCTCACCGACCACGAAGGACTTCGCCAAGAACATTTGGCATGGCGTAGTGTCATGCCAAAGTGGAAAAGTCTCCCTGACAAGAATGAAGGCTCTCGGCAAAGGTAAATGAAGTCACCATGAGCTCTTCCCGACTGGCGGGAGTCTCGGCGAAGGAAAGGAAAAGCTTGGACTGAATGAGGGTGGGGTCGGAAGGATGTCTTTCCGACCAAGCAAGCTCTCTCCGAACTCAAAGTGAACTTTCGACGAAGCAGGGAGACTTCGATATAGAGTCTCAGCAATAAAGAAGTCTCAGCAACATGAAGGAAGCTCGCCAAAAAAATAAAAAATAAAAAATCAGTTTCGCCATGATGTCTTGGCGAAGGCACGATGTCTCCCCGACCAAAATAAAGTAGCTCATCGCCAAGAGATAGGGAGCCCAGCGAGAGGTCTGGCCGACAGGACAATGTCTTTCCGAATGAAGAGTTCGCCGAAGGAAAAGAGATTCTACAAGAGGTCTCGGCGAAGTGTGGGTGTCTCAGCGACAAAAGTAGATATCGGTAGGACTATGGGGCATCTCCATGAGGTCCTACTAACTTGATTAAGTTTCAACGAAAGGAATGCGGAGCTTGGTGGAGTGGCGTGTGTTCGGGGAGACATCAAGCAACTCCTTCCGAAGATGAAGAGCGTTCGAGGTAACGTTTTTCCTTCGGTAAAACGTCTCACCGACACACAGAGGTCTTGCCGACCTGGTAAGGTCTCACCGAGAGTCAATAGGAGCTCGAGCCCGAAGGAGAAGAGTAAGTTTGGGGTAAATAAAATGAGCTCGCCATGAGTTCTCACCGACTATTCTATGATATGCCGATAACTGTAGAGACACCTAATTGCATCGGTGAGACACTTCTAGTGTCTCATCGAGATGCGATTCTGATCAAAGGAGTTTTGACTGACCAAAGAGGCTGCGTGGAATTTACTCAGCCAATCAGAGAGATCTGAAGGTAAACTGTGACTGTCTAAAGAGTGTCAATAGGATAACAAGCAACGTGTATCTGTTGCAAGCTCAGGGAATTCAAGATGCAGCTGAGGTAGCTAGACAAGACACGATGGGTCAATGAATGCAGTAGCTGCGAAATATCAGAAAGCTTCTACAGAGACGACTCTTCACTATCATGGACACGCAGGGGCCTGCATTGAATTCACCTGAAAGATCTGCGGATAGATCTTTTTGAGCCCGATATTTTTTGTAAGCCCTAAGGGGCCGACCTCACTTGTGTATATATGGCATTTTTTTCCTTTTTGTAGAGGAGTTCTTGGTTAGGAGATGGCTAAAAGAGCATTATTCAGACTTTGTAACTCATTTTTCATAATATTACAGACCTGTAACACAGGGACTCCTGTTTTTCTTAATAGAATGTCATTTCCTTTCAATTTTTTCTTTGTTGTTTTAGTATTGCTTGTGAGTTGCATGATAAAATCCTGTGTAATCCTCTATTTTATCAGATTCCTTTAGTATTGGATGCAAAGAATATTATGCCATAAAGCTGGTTTATGTTAGTAATCTCTTTCTACTGCGCTTATATATGTGAAGACACCTTGTTTTCCTTGTGTTAAGCACTAGAACTGTCAGAACCTTAGATAGACTCATTTTTATAAGCATAAATCTCTGTATTGTGAGATTATTTAGTTCTATTGAGATTTTCTGTGAGTTTTCCACAGTTATGTCATATTTTATCTTTGGTGTATCACCTGTTAGTGATAGGTTTTAAACTCAAGTTCATCCTCCTTACTCTTTCCCTTATCATTTTTTGGTTTTGCTCAAAGTATCTTAAGGGGAACCAACCCATAATCTGGAGGTTCACTTCATTCTCAAGTCACCCACAACCTCAAAGTGTTCCCATGTGTTGATAGGTTGCTATAATTAATAGCTTAGCAAGGGTGCAAACTTTATTTGACAACAGGCATCATTGTTAGCCTTTAAGCATGCTCTATGCAAAATAGCATAAGGTGATCGAGGGTACTGTTACCAATTTTTCACCTACAACTCAAATTGGCAGAGCTGAAGTAGTTTATTTAAATTTTAAAGGTGAAAAGATTCTAACATATTTCTTCCATGCTTAACCATTACATATCAAAGTTTAAAAGAAATAGTTCAATTTTATTGTACAATGTGTTACAACAGAAAAGAAAGAATTTAGTTTTTCATTCAATGCCTTGCAACATAAAGGAGAATACATGAAGTACAAGATGATTGATTTCATTCATTTCACAATGTTTCATTCATTTTGCAAATGAAATATACACAAGACTGCATAAGTGTTTCTTTTCTATTCATTGGAAAGAAAGGAGTAATCAAATGTCCCACATAAGCCATTGGAGTAGCCGAACCAATGCAACATGGAAGATATGCTATACATATGAAGATTAAATAATAGAAAGACATGTGAAAGGAAACATATCCATTATTGCCTGTGAGGGTTTTCATGTTGGTCTTCATAGTTTCCCACTCCTCCTTGCTCCTGGTCTTCAAGTGAACCTGCAAATGATTGAGAAAGATTGTTAGAGCTTTGGATATGAGTCTCATCATATGCCCCATCAACAAAAATATAGCACATGTTTATGATGCATTAGATCAAAAAATATCAGATGTATGCAAGAGAGCCTGAAAATTAAAAATCATAGGAGCATTGAGTTTCACTTTTTTTTATCTAACATGTTTGTTCACTATGTAGGTATATGAGAAATCATGTTGTTGATTCATTTCTAAAGACATCATAGCATGTGGTGCAAAAATGGTCTCCCACAAGGGTTGAGCCCAACATGCTGCCCCTAAGTTTCAAAAAGAGGAATGAGAAAGGAATACACATTCAAATTGCTCAAATGAAAGCACTTTCAACTTAAGGAGTATTTCACAAAGCCACTAGCTCATTGCTCATTCAGGACTGCCAAATCAAAAGGAGCAATGGGAACGCCCTTTCACTTTGACATGGGAGTCACAAATGAGAAAGGAGTTCATCTGAGATGCTAAGCTAATATTCAAATGAACCAAGATGCAAATTAGAATAAAGTGCATCATTTTCTCATTAAGGAGATCTATTTGCATACAAATCTTGTGTTGTCATGATTTATTTTGCTGAATAGTATTGTCATCATGAGTTTTGCATTTTTAATGGATTCCATACATTAATGTTTGTTGTTGTTATGCCATTTGAATAATGCTCACATAGGGGGGGAAGCAAAGAGTGGACCCTTCATAAGATTGCTAATATGGAACAATATCAAGCATTCATTACAAAGAGATATAATAACCATAATGGGACAACAATCAAAACAACATGAGATACATTTGCAAAGCACTAAGCACACTTTAATATGCTATTTCTACTCATCATTGCAAGTGAAGGGAATAACAACTGTGAAGTGCATCTTCACAAACCAAGTAGTCATGCTATCCACAAGCACAATGAATAAGCATTGATACTATGCAGGTTCTAAATAGATAAATGAGTTCTTCAAGATAGCATCCCAATCAAGAAGTTTAGAAAATGCAATGCATGATACCTTAATGTCAAAGAAGCAGTCAACATTCAAATTCCATTCCTTGGTGCAAAAATGGGTTGTTTCAAAAGTGTTTATTATATGCAAGCTCAGTTTCCTTTCATGCAAAGTAAAGAAGAGCTCATGATTTACAACCATGAGAAGGTTGTTTTTAAAGCCCAAGTTTCATCAACTTATAGACCTTAGGGGTAATAGATGCAGCGATAATGAAATGCAGTGGGTGCTTCAAGGTGATGAAATCTAGCCATAATGATAGCATGACGACCCATAAATGAATATAGTCATGGTGAATCAAGTTCGATCAAACAAAGCACAAAAGCCACAATTTTGGAGTTTGTATAAAAGCAATAGTCGAAGCTTCATTAATTTTCAAATCATTGCAACATAATGATTAAGTGCAACACAATGAAGAGTGACACTATCTACAACAATAAAGGGATTGTCTCATGAAGTATTCTTCCTTGATCCATTGTAAAAAATAAACGACAGTCCCAATATGATGAGATCTTTGATACAAGGGATCAAAATATTAGTTGCAGCAAAAATGAAGGGATTTAATAGAGAAGACACAAGTATTAAATGCAACTAAGTGTTTTCCAAATATAAGCAACACCCAAAAAAACAACGAAACCCTTGAGCTTTTGTGAACACAAGAAAAACCTAGAAAATAGAAGCTCGCAACCAAGTAGATACAGTAAGGGCCTCATTAATAAGGAAATGAAGAACTTAAGATGCAAAGAGTTCTTCATTCTACAAAAATAATGGAGCTTTTGAAATCTTGTACACATAATGCACTCTTTGAGCTCGCAATGAGCATTTTATTAACATAGAAATGAGAAGTTTATGCAGGGTTCGAGTGGTAGTAATCCTACCTTAGTCTTCTCATAAAGAAAATGCACTCAATGTCCGCAGTAGGAAACTCCATAAACCCTTTAATGTCGGCCTCAAGACACAAAATAAGGTTTCATCAGAGCATGGAGGTGCAAGTATATAAAATAATGGCTGCGAGTAGGAGCCATGGAGCTCCAAGAAAAATATAGAGAAATACAATATTTCAACGGTTTTGTACAATGGAGATCTTACCTGATGGATGATTGACAAAGAAAACTCCCAGGAAAGCTTCAAAATTCGACATTGAAAGCTTCAAAAGAGCTCAAAGCTTGAAACCTTGATGGCGATGCTTGTGCACAGCCAAAGACCCCAAAAAATTGAAGTGCAAAATAAATGCAAAGAGATAGGAGGGCATGAGTTTTGTGTTAGGGTTTCTTCTTGCCCTAAATTGGCCGACTTGGGTATTATTCCCAATGTTTTAATTTTTTATGCAAAATATTAATACCTTGTGGTATTATTCGAGACTTTTCACATGTTGCATACTTTGGCCCCTTCATTCCTAGGTCGAGCCTTCATGCCTTTACTTCTTTTTTGATTTTTAAGAAATTCATATGGCTATGTGCCTTAATTCATTTTCTGATTTTTAGAGAAAATCAAAATGCCTAGGTTTGAATATTGTATATCTTGCATAGGATATTCAAAACTAATAATTGCCTTGTTGTTTTTGCAAAAATTGAATTAGAATCCAAGGCAAGCTTTTGTATTTTGTAATTATCAAAACTGCGGATATTGTAGAACATTATTAAGGAAATGTCTATATAAATTGCCTTGATAATTGTTATTTTAAAAATACAGTAAAATAGAATGGGTGTTAGGGGAATCTTTCTTTTTTCAGTTTGAGTCCCATTTAAGAAAAATAGAAAAACTAGGCAAACTGAGCTTTCCACTCTTGATTTTTAGTCATAACTGAGTGTTCTTGAGTCCTTTTTGGGTCACCCCTTTTGGGAGGGAAATTTCCATCTTTTTCATTCAGTTTGGAGGCTATTTGGGCACTATTTTGGAGGCTTTTCTTTTGATCTCGAAAATGACATTCAAGTTTCCATTTTGAGGTGTAGCTCACTCAGATTTTCCCCTCTCATTCTTGGAGACAATTTGTAGGCACATATTGGAGGAAAAAACTTAGTTTTTTCTCAGTTTGAGTTTAGATTTTTATTCTTACTCTCTTGAATACTTGCAGAGAGCTTTGTAAGCCATTGTTTGTACTCATATTTTCATATTTTCATACTCCTTCAATTCAATAAAAAGAAACATAGGTGAAGCCACAATAGTGGTTTACAATTTGATGGAGGAAGGAAAACTGAGAAAAATCGACCCCATGGCAAAAAAATTGGTTTTAGGGGTTCAAATCAACAAACAAGTTCTACCGAACCAAAAAGGGGTTCGACCGAACTTGGGTTCAAGCGAACCCATTAATTACTGAGCCCATATTTCCCGCCCAAAAAAAAAAAGAAAAATGCATATTGAAGAGGGTTCGCTAGAACCCCCTTGGTTCTAGCGAACCCCCCTTTTCCCTTATTTTTGACCTTGTTCACAAAAAAACCTAAATTTTTATGCTTCGAAGCTTGGGTTGAGGATGAAAATGGAGGAATTTTTACAAACCAATTGGAATTAGGTAGTCCTCAGAACAAGCTATCCAACGAATATAATTTTAATATGTTTTCGTTTTATTATGTATTTGTTTTTTTAGTTTTATTAAACATAGGTTTTTCATCAAAAATGAAGGTCTCTGCTCACATGTGGAAAAATAGCGATTATCAATTTTTTTTTTGAAAAATATGAGTGCACCAAATATTGAAGTCCTTTTATCCAACAAAAACTAATTGAATTTTGATATATACAAAAAGTTACTGCTATACTCGCTTATGTCCGAATTGTAATTGGTTTGACTTCAAAACTTGATTAAAGAAAAATATTGAATAAAAACTATCTAACCAAGTGGAAGCACTAGATATCGGAGTTACAAATCTAAATTTGAAAGAATTAGAATTTTATCCTTCATGGAAAAAAAGTTATGCATTATACGGTGGCGTCACTTTTTTAAAATGTTGTTTTCTGACAAAAACAAATTTTCGTGGGAGATGGAAAAAGAAGTACAATCTGATTCCAAAATTTTTTAAAAAAATATTTTTAGAATCTATAGAAAAAATGTGATGAGACTCTAGTTTGCATCATCTTCAAATTCCTCATGGTTTAGCCACTATAGGTGCCCGAATGTGAATATTTAGTTAAAAATAATAATTTTAGTGTCCAGTTTGGCCAAAAATTGTAAACCACTATTGTGGGATCACCCACAGAGCATTGCTATGTCATATTTTTGTCTCATATTTACAACATTGATTCGATGTTTCATTGTGATCGTATGAATTGGATCCCTTGTTATGTCTCATTATTGTGAATATGTGTGCAAGAATTTCGTATGATTTAGGTTGTGTGTTGTGTTCAGTTTTTGAGCCTTCATGCAAATTACTATTGAGTTGTATGTTTTAGACGAGATTGTGAAAGTTTTTTTTTTTTTTGAAAATTGATTGTGAGTTAAGTTGGTGAAAGAAGTTAAATTTGTGGTGCATGACCCATTAGGTTTAGGATTTCATTTCGAGTTTTCCTTCTAACCCTTTTCTCAGAAAAGTCATTTAGATTAGGTGATCTGCCAGGGGAACCAACCTTATTTGGAGATTCATTCTCACCATAGGTTACCCACAACCTGACAGTGTTTCCATGTTTCAACAAGATAGTTAAGCCAAATCTTAACTAGGGTGCAATCTTGATTGACAACATGTACCTCACTCTAGGTGTTAAACGCCCTTTCTTGTACTTCTAATAAGTTCGGTACAAGAGGTCCTTCCTAGGCAGGAGAGGACCAACTGGTGGATGCCAAAAGTGATCTAAATAATGGCTACCATGCGTAACCACTGGTCTATAACTAGTGTCAAATAGCAAGTTAAGCACAACTGAGGGAATTGCATTCATAGCTACTAACCAGGAGATACCCAACTTCACTCTAAAGAGTTCATACCCCAGGATTATGTCAAATAGCAAGTTTACAGACTTAGGTACAACAAGGACTAACAAAACAATACTACCAAGGGGAGGTATGGAAATTCTGTTATGCGTACAGATGGTGATCACAAGTACATCGTACCCATCTTTATGTAGGAAGTTGATTAGCATAATCTCCTCAGTTATGATATTCACCTAAGACATCAGATCAATGAGAACACTTGCTATACTATTTTCATTGATTCACACAGGGATATAAAGAGGAGATGGTTCTCTATTAAAACCCATCGACAAATCCTATGAGGTGAATTTTATACCTAGACTACTAGTCATAGGCTACGTAGAGGGGATAGGCAGATGCAAGAAAGAGGCCATCACACACACTAAACAATACTCTCACAAAGCCTCTCAAAGGTTTTAAATAAGACAATGACCCAGTGAAGGCTTTGTTCCGCAATACTTATAGAACCTTCCAACTATGCCTACTAGGGGTTGAAGGTTGGGTTGTAAGGTGAAATTCCTCACAACACTCCTAGAACACGAGGAAAGGACCCTTCAACACTGCTAAACATAACCAAAATGGTTCACGTTGTGTTCACCAAAAATGTAAGAGAGGGGGACCAACCACGTCAAGGCTCTAGGTCATGGAGAGTTGAGAGAGGAGGGTTGCCTTAACTTACCTAACTCTAAAGGATGTCTTGGGGTGAGGATCGAGAATGAAGAGCACTATATAGTACTTCTATCACTCTACAGATCTAGAGTTCAGGTTTAGGCTAGGTGAGCTAGTTTTTGGAGTGGGTATTGTACCTCAAACAACTCTCTGTTCGAGGATGACAATGTGGTTCTGGGATGGCAATGTGGCGCGTTGGTGTCCATACGACTAGAAAACACAAAGTATAGTACAAACTGCCTAAAAAATAATTGATAGCCTAGCTAGTTGATTTTAATGAAGTAAATAGAATAAGAAAGTACGAGAAATAGAGATGGAGATGATAAAGCAAGTAAATGAAAGCTAAGGTAATGAAGATAATCTCACAAAAGTGTCGATTCTCCAACTAGCTCCACACGTACGTCCACCTACACAAAAGAAAGAGGGAAAATTGTTGGGGCTATATAGGGGCCTGCCTTAATCAGAACCTCGTTTTGGTGTTTCAACCTCCACGGACAACCAAAAAGCAATGGAGTAGAATATGCGATAAAAAAGTAGAAAGAAAGATTGTAATGAACACTACAAAAAAATACTATACTACTCTATCAAATCACAAAGGAGAGGAGTGAAGCGTCACCACCTCCACCCAAAAGCTCACTAGCCAATGGAGAAGAATGCAAGGTATGGACTTGGAAATTTCACCATAGCCGCAACAGTGATGAAGGGAGGTCTCGCAAGACTCCAAGCCCACAACTTCTATGGCTTGCCTCACACTTGCAATGTGGAGTTGATGGAGCTTCAAAGCTACTGCAATGCTCACAATGGAATGCTAGAATGCTGCTTGAGAATGAAGAAGTGAAGTGGAAAATGCTAAGAGAGAGTGATTGAATGTGTAGAGAGTGAAATGAAGAGAGAATGTATGTTTTTTAAGGTGGGATGAGAAGGAATAGGGCATTTTTGGGTCAGTTGGTCGAAGAGGGACGTTACAATTTGGCCCCAATCAAGTGTGTAATGCCTCTTCCAACTTTAGATGCAGGAATCCATCAGTGACGACAGTGTGGCGCATAGACGTTCACACGCCACACGTTTTTCCCCATCAAATATTCTCTCACAGATGCATGGGAAAAATGCCAAGTGAATGGAAGGTAGGTGGGTGATGTGGAATTTTTCCTTCGGATTTTATTTTCTAAGGTGAGGGTATGTGAAAGGGGAATTTGCTTAACGAGTGCAAATTCCTATACACCAATATTCTCCAAATTGAGCCAATAATAAGATTCTTCCATTAGCCTCCTTTAGATGATATACATTACCATTTGTCCTTGTTCCTTCAACAAGCCTTCTCGAATCTTCATTTCTGATCTCACATTCATTAGCATGAAAAGTAAGATTGTATCCTTTACTGCACATTTTATTGACACTTCTAGGAGATTATGTTTTAGAACTTTGACATAAAGGATATCTTTGATTTTGTTCTTTCCATCAATTGTTATATCACCTTTTCCTCAAATTTGTGTTAACTTATCATCACTAAACTTAACAACTCCACCATTAACCTTCTCGAGACTGATGAATTTAATTTTTTCACCATTCATGTAGCGAGAACACCCATTGTCAATCACCCAAGCATTTTCCTCTTCCTTTGCATGAAAGGCAGTCCATACTTCCATTGATTTTTCATTAACCTTACTATTTTGCAAGATACCTAACCTTTTACATTCTCCAATATTGTTATTTTTTCCTTCCAAAGCCATGAATAGATTTTCATCATTTTCATCATTATCTTCATCTTTAGAGGATCATATTCTCTCCTTAGAATAGAATCCTTTTTTGATTTTATCTCTTTTGTTAATATCAATAGATTCTTTATAGGGACATTTAGATGAAAAATAACCAATTCTTCCACAATTGAAGCATTTGAAAGGTAAATTACCTTTGTACTTGTCGGTGCCTTTCTTCAATATTCTTACAAAGTTAGCTTCAACTTCACCAAGGTCATCATTTTGATTACCAACTTCATCTTTAATATTTTATTAGTTGTGAATGCAACTTCCCTTTTTGGAACATCTTGATCAAACTCTCTCATTTCAAAGGCAATAAGAGCACCAAACATTTCATCAATAGAGTATTGATCTAAGTCTTTAGATTCCTCAATGGAAGACACCTTATGACTATAAGTTTTAGGGAGAGATCTTAGAGCCTTCTTCACAATCTCACTTTATTTTACTTCTCCACCAAGACCAGTGATGCTAGAGACAACTTCTTGTACCTGGAGCATGTAGCTTGCAATGTTTTCATCCTCTGTCATGGGTGATCCCACATAAGTGGTTTACAATTGCATTGATGAACAAAAAATGCTTGGGTGCTCAAAAAAAATATGGGGGGTTCACTAGGGGTTCTAGTGAACCCCCTTTAATGGGTTTTTCTTCTTTTAATGTTATTAAAGGGGGGTTAGCTAGAACCCCCCTTTTTTTCCCTTCTCCCCCTCCATGTGTAGTTTTTTGCAAAAAAATTCCTTTCAAAGCTCGATTTGAAGATGAAAATGGAATCAACTTCACATGCCCAATTGGAGGATTATAGTCCTCGAAATGAGCTATCCATCAAGTATAATTTTAATATATTTTGGTTTTATTATGTATTTTTTTAGTTTAATTAAACATAGGTTTTTCATCGAAAATCAAGCTCTCTATTCCACACATGTGAAAAAATAGTAGAAATATAATAATTTTTGTTTTGAAAAATATCTATGCCCTTCATATTGATGTCCTTGATCCAACCAAAAAAATGAATTATGATACATATAAAAAAAGTTGTGTTAGCAAGTAAACCTATGTCTAAATTGTAATTGGTTTGACTTCAAAACTTAATTAAGAAAAAAATATTCAATTTAAAACACTATGAAACCAAATGTATGCTCTATATATCGTAGTTACAAATCTAAATTTGAAAAATAAAAAGTTTTATCCTTCATAGAAAAAAAGTTATGTGTTAGCAAGTACACATCACTCTTTAAAAATGGTGTTTACTGTTAAAAACTAGTTTTCAAAGGATATGGAAAAAGAAATGCAATTTGATTCCAATTTTTTTTACAAAAATATATTTAGAATCTACAGACAAAATTTCACAAACCACTAGTTTGCATCATCTTCAAAGTCCTCATGGTTTAGCAGCTATAGGTGCACAAAAGTGAAGATTTAGTTAAAAAAATTCAATTTAATGTCAAGTTTGGCCAAAAAGTGTAAACCACTATTGTAGGATCACCCTCATCTTTAGAGTCTCAAATCTACTTTTAAAGATCCACATCTTAGCTTTCTTCACTTTTGTATCAACTTCATAGATACTACCAATAGTTTCCCAAACTTCCTTAGTAGAGTTGCAATTCATCACCTTCAAAAGCTCTGAATCTGTCAATCCACATAAGAGAGAATTTTTAGCTTTAGCATTGCATTCATATAGTCCGATTTCAACAAGATCCATTGGAGGAGTAGTAGGAGCAATATAACCATCTTTGATTGATTTTCATACACCAAACCCTAAGGAGTTTAGGTGTCCTTCCATTCTCAATTTCCAGAAAGCATAATTAGTCCCATCAAACCTAGGACCCTTGTATGAACCATCATGTGCCATATTGAATCTTTACATCAAGCTATTAGGCTTCTTCAGATGAACTTAGCTTTGATACCAATTGTTGAACACAACCAAATATTAAGAGGGGGATGGATCAGTCTACACAAAAACTTAATCCCTTCTAGACCTTAAAAATTTCAACACAATACAATCCTCTTATCACAACTAAAACCCTTAATCAGATAGATCAATTTAAACCCTCAATATGATCAATAATACTCAATAATGAAAGATATAACAATTCTACTTCTAATAAGATCAACAGTAGTGAGAAAGAAACTAATAACACACACATGCACAAGGAAAACACCAGATTTATGCAATGAGGGAAAAACCACGATGAGATTTAACTCACAATATAAAAGGATCACTACCAAAAACACTTGCAAGAACGCTCATTGCCTTAGAGCAAGATACAAAGTGTTACGATACTTTTTCCCCTGAAAAGAAAAATGCATTGCAATAAAATAATGTAAAATTAATTAGAAAAGATTATTGTTGTGAAAGGGTGTGGCTTTTGTAACCACCCTTTGGAATATTATATAAACCCATAAATTAGTTGAAATGGGGACACAAAGAGAGATAAAATAGAAAGTAGAAGAAAAAGGAACCCAAATTTGGAAGGCACACAAGAGTGAAGGTTTCGGTCTTGGTTAGAATTTATACATTTGGAGAAGGGGCACACAATGTGTGCCCAACTCAGGATATAGCGTACACTTGGGAGTGTCCTAGCCAGGGCTGTGTTTTATGTCGTAAAGATAGGTTGGTTCTGTGCAAGAACCCATTCCTTCAAGGGTGTTTGTGCCAGGAAAAGCTAGGGGAATGTAAACCTATCTCTGTGTGTAGGATAGCTATTTCCATGACTATTAAAGATACGTATCATTTTCATTGCAACATAATTTAATTATTCTCTCTATTAATTTATTTTCTTTTGTGAATATAAAATATTTCCTTATTTGTTTTGCACATTATTATTCAAATGATTAATTATTTATGCTCCTTTTATTCATTAATGTTTCAATTAATTTATGTCTTTTACAAATTAAATTTAAATTGCAACATTCATTTCATTTTTACTACTGGGAATAATTAGGTTACGCTTATTTCATTGTTTGGAAAATAGTTAGGTTTCACAAAGGACTTGCAACATTGAAGTACCAACCAACTTCAAGAGCAAGATATTTAGGACCCGACACGATTCACTATCTCAAAGCAAGATATAGAAATTTTATAAGAGATTACAATGTTTTTCAACAATTCACTTTGCTGACTGAGATGCATTAAATCACAATTGACCTTTCCTTTCACACACATTGGCACTATCTTTGCTAGATATTCAATACAATTTGCACACACACTTCTTCAAAATTGTAAACACTTTGAATCATGTTGCATCTGAAATGATCTTGCATTTATATCCACCACAACTCTTCAAAACTTCAATTAGGTTGGCTAGGAAGAGGATAAACAATGAATTCAACAAGTCAGCCATCAAAACATAATGCAATCCGATCCTGAAGATAGAGAGGACAAAAAATTAAATTGCATCTTCCAATGTGATCCAAAACAATTCACACACTAGCACACAACAATCTAAGTTGACATTGAAGGAAACATGTAGATGAAACATGAAGCACATAACTTGTCGGCTCAAAATCATTATTCCAATTGAATTTTCTCAAGGAAGTTCTAACCAAGATAGGTTAGGACCCAAATCTAACATAACACATCTTTAATTGCTGGCACAGACTCTCAAACACATGTCACTTGATCAAAAGAACAAGCCCTGACAACCATATATCTATAAATAACCTAGGAAGCTAACTCAAGATCCAATGCAACACCAAAATGGCCAAATAGCAATGTGAAAATCACATGGGAATGTTCCATGAACATCTAATAACACTTCTATACCCTTCTTTCATATGATCATGTTGCTAGAAACCACCACAAACAAAATAGGAACAAAATACTCCATCTAGGAAGCATATAACTCATAACTAGAAGATATAACATTAACATATCAGCTTGTAGACCACTTCATCACATGAAATCAAAACTGAGACACAACATAGACATTAAGAGCACTTTCACCAAGTTGTAAGAGAAGAGACATCAATGCGGAAAAATGCAAAGCATTTCTCGGACTAGTGTGGACAACCAACAACATTGCAAACCTTTTGCAATTCACAAACATCTCCTCGACAACATAAGTGACCTGAAAAGATAGGAGTGTAATGTCCACAAAGCACTAATATTGAATCCCACACCGCAAAACCAAAACTTCAATAGAGGAGGAATGCAAAGCATTCTCCTAGAAAAATTTCAATTGAGCTTCCTAAACCAAAAACACTTAAGTACCTTGCAAAGGCCAGATCTTTCTTTTAGAAATACATACTTCATCAAGATCATCAGGAGAGAGAAAAAGACATACTGTATGCCTTTAGCAATATTTCTCCATTATTTGTAATGCTTCTAATCCTCATCTAAATATATTATTACAAAAACAACTCTACTGATAACAATAGTGCACTACACAACTTTTCTTGGCATGGAACAAGGCATGCCATCCAACAATGAACCTCAAAAACCACTAGATAAGGTATGCCATCCAATGAAAAACCAACAATTAACAATATCCTCAAGTTTCATCCAACCATGAACTTAAACAACCATCATATAAGGCATGCCATCTAATGACAACCAAAAATCAACAATATCCTCAAGTGTCATCCAACCATGAACTTCAACAACCCTTCCATACATCAATGTTAGCCCATACTAAAAATTGTCAACAATGACAACCAATTCCAATTGCAACAAGGACATCAGTAGGTCAACTAATGCCAACAAACTCCCGAGCATGACAACCAACTACCAAAAATCTTACACCAATCTCCTCAAGTGTTGGCATCAATAACAACTTCCAATGGGGAAAAGTTGTGTCCTTCAAGATAGTGATCGTAGATGTTATAAAGGCAGAGTAATCATGATACACATTTGATGAAGATAGTGAAAGTGCTCAAGGAATAAAGGGTAGGAGGTCTTCATATATGAGAGGGTTTAAGTATGTGTCAAGATCAAGTTGATGCCACTAAAATATGACACAATCATAAGGGAAAGTTTTATTTTATCATCCCTGCATGACAATAATATATAAGGATAGAGTTGTTGAATAAGGTATGACAAAAATAACCATGAAAAGAGAACAATGCTATGAAGGAGTGCAGATATAAGTCTTTGATGAGAAATCACAAAGTCACCATGAACACCATGAA
The DNA here is from genome assembly GCA_007258455.2 of Sequoia sempervirens. Lineage (NCBI taxonomy): Eukaryota > Viridiplantae > Streptophyta > Pinopsida > Cupressales > Cupressaceae > Sequoia > Sequoia sempervirens. Next base: position 3,245 of record VDFB02128396.1, on the reverse strand, counting down.
GCAATACTACGGTCAACTATATGACATGTAACTATGGACAAACATCTTGAGAGTGGATAGACATTGGGTAGTTAGCATGGGTTTCAAGCCTCTAAGGGAAAGATAAATTGTCATCCCTATTCATCACTCTATCAAGTTACCATGCTAAGGAAAAACCTAAGATAGTGAAGGTTTCATGAGATTAGGGCATAAGTATGTGAAGACGGCAATTATATCAAAGGGAAGAGTTTTCTAAGTAATAGTAGGTAAAGGTTTAGAGAGGGAAGCCATGGAAAAAATTATGATAGTCCTATAATTGATAGTTACAATCCATTTTCAAGACTAGGGACAATCACAATAAAAATGGAAGTCATTTGTCAAAAGGGAAAAGCAAGTTCTATTATGATGGTCCTTATGCCTCAAGGAAATCAAAGTGCAGAGTTAAGAGGGGTAGTCCTTTTAAAAAGGGTAGACTTCAATAAGAGACAACCATGCCATCCATCAAGGGACTATCATAAGAAAATTCAAGGGAAGTCAATGGGTATTTTCATCATTTCTATCATTTCAAGGACAAAGGTTAGCACAAATTATAATTCACAAAGGGGATAATATGAGCCTTCTCAAATCACATAACATAGTTATTAATAAGAATGGCATTCCATAGTCAAATGAAAGGACAAGGGTTTCAAGCACATAGAAAGCAAAAAAGTAGGACATTCCTAGATAGAGAAAGGAAAATCATCACCAAGGAACATAGTTTGAAATGACATTTTAAATAAAGTACAATCCATTAAATGACAATCGCATGGGCATTATAGTGTTAATAATGGTAAATAATAGGCTTGAACCCGTTAAGAAAGAATGATCATCTTGTATAAGAAAGAAGAGAGGACAATCACAATCATCTTTACAAAGGACAATCCTTATCATTAAAAAGGCATAATAAATGGATTGCATTAACAGTCATGTAGAACCTTTAAGAGTGTTAGAATTGGCTATGGCTGCCACCCAAGATCTATGGACCAAATGGAAAGCACAAAAAGAGAGAGAAAATATGACAAGAATAAACTGTATTCAATGTCATTGATATGATGATTCTGATATGATTGATTACAAATGAGAGAGACCCCTTGGTTAAATAGCCAAGGTGAGAACATAGAAGGGCATAAGATTATGACAAGTGTCAGAATCTTATGACATGAGACAACTAGGAAAACTTATCACTCCACCAAAGATGGAGAGATAATCACATGATATGTCCACAAAAGGTGGAAATGATGAGGTGATGAGATGTCAAGTCCACCAAAAGTGGAGATTCTCCAACAACCTCCTATGTGGTCCCTAAGTAAACTTAACTAAGGTGTAATTATGACCTAGGACAAGGTACAAGATATTTAATTACACCAACACCCCCCCTTAAGTGCAACTTAGGGAGTAGTGCACAAATGAAAACAATGCACGATGGGTCCCGGCTACTAGGCCATGTTAGGTACCCATGTACAAACAATGCAATCAATGCAATGAAATCTCTCACAAGCGAGGAAAGGGAGAAAACCTCATGGGACAAAACTCCCCCTCAAAAGAGAGATGAAATACAAAAAGGAATGCTCTCAATGAAGAATGAGAAGGTAAAAACCCCATGTGAGGAAAAAGACCCCCCCATAAGAGAGAAGTAGAAGAGAAGCAAGGCAGCCCCCCCTCAATGTTGAGTCTCCTGCAAGAATGGTAGAAGCTCGACATTGAATGCTGAAGATGATCCAATCTCGCTGAACAACGTTCCTACCCTTAGGAAGAAACAAAACCAAAGATGTATGCAGGATATCAAGATGATGGATGATGTATGATGATGTCTCTGAAGCATGCCCAAGTGTCTCCATGTCAATGCAGAAAGCTGAACCACTCCAATCAGGCGTTCTAGGCCACACTGCTGAAGAGGAAAAACCAACATCTAGTAGAGATGAATGTAGAGCACTATCCAAAGACAAGGCTATCCCCTCTGAAGACAAAGAAGCCTCCTCCAAATGCTGTCCAAAAGAATCCACACTCACGCCAAACTGAGAAGAATGATCATGTAGAGAATGAACAAGAGGGTCAAGGTGTTCCCTCACAACAACTGAAGAAGGTTCATCTTCATCAAAGAGAAGATGAATGCTATCAAGAGTGTCCTCCAAATCAGAAAGATGTGACTCCACAAACAAGTCTGAAATACCTGTTAGGAAATCATCCAAAGTAGCCATATCTGGAAGACTATGTATGTCCTGCTGCACTGAATCACTAGGAGCCAAAACTGTTGAATCGGAAGTATCATCAAGTACAACAGAAGATGGAGGAGATGAAGTGCATGGCTCAAGTACTGGATCTGATGTGAGTATTCCCAAGTTCAAAAAGCCAAATGTCTCCTCTAAATCATGGTGTATGTGATCAACAGTCAAAGGAACATCATCATCATCATCAGAAGCAAACTGTGCAAAGGAATACAACTGAGATGAATGATCAACCACCCCAGTAGTAATGACATCTCTAGTCTCCAAGTCACGCACGATAACAATCGAGTGAATCCTCCACGCTTCTCCCATCTCCACCATGTGTGATCCGGGATAAATGGAAAGTAGATTGTCTGGCCAAAATGAGGAACACACAAGACATCCTAAAAAGTGTTATCCCCAATGCTAATAGATCCCTTCCCTATTACACTCATATATGTATTGTTTCCCATCAAGATAGGAGACAGAGAACAAGGCTGAAATGTAGAGAAGATAGTCTGTGAAGATGCCATATGATGATGCTCCCTAATCTAGAAGCCATCTCCCCTCGATCCTCGACTTGAATGAGCACAAAGAGCTTGTCCTTATATCCCTCGACATGTTTGACCTTGTCCTTTTAGATCGTTGAAGTAGAAGGAGAAGAAGATCCATTACTGTGGTGAAGGCAAATCAATGTGATTCTTTTTTAGAAGATTTTTCAACTCATCTATGTCCTTCTTATAACAATAATGTTCTTCATGTCCATCCTTCTTGCAATATGCACAAAAAGGTCTCTCCTTCTTTGATGATTCTCCTTTTCATGATGAGGATTTTGATTCTTTATGTGGCTTGTTCTTTTTCTTCTTTTGCTTCTTATCAAGATTATTTGATTCTTTCTATACCTTAGACTCATTTGCCACCAATGCTTGTGGTTTGGAAGAATTTATTAGACCCATGTTCATTAACTTAGCTTCCTCTTAGATTAGGATATTTGCAAAGAAATCAAACTTAGGATCAACATAT
>VDFB02128395.1:0-14440 GCA_007258455.2 Sequoia sempervirens | reverse complement strand
CCCCAATGGTAGTCACAAAGTTGATCGGATGGCCAACGAAAACTCAAACACAAAAGGCTTACTAATTGGCGGCTATAACTCAATGAAAAATGAATGTTCACGAAAGGTGATAGAAATTACGAGTAAAAAATGCACAACTACATTGTAATCCACAGGCGTAGTCACCAAAGTTGATTGATGGCCCACGAAAACTCAAACACGAGTGGTTTCATAAATGCGGCTAGAACTCAACAAAAAATGACGGTTCACAAGAGGTGATAGAAAATTAGCATTCATGATGCACAAGTTTAATGCAATAAACAGTTGTAGTCACCAGAGTTGATTGATGGCCCGTGAAACCTCAAACACGAGCAGTTTCCTAAATGCAGCTATAACTCAATAAAAAATGAAGGTTCAAGAAAGGCGATAGAAAATACACGTACAAAATTGTCAACTACAGTGTAGTCGACAATCGTAGTCACGAAAGATGATGGATTGCCCACGAAAACTAAAAGACGAGCAGTTTCCTAAAGGCAGCTATAACTTAACAAAAAATGAACGTTAGCGAAAGGTGATAGAAAATTAGCATTCATAATGTACAACTACAGTGCATCCACAATTGTAGTCACCAAAGTTGAACGATCGACCACGAAAACTCAAACATGAGCAGTTTCGTAAATGCAGCTATAACTCAAAAACAAATCAAGGATTGTAAAAGGCAATTATAAATATGCGTACAACAACTACATTACAATCCACAATCGTAGTCACCAAAGTTAATTAATGGCCCACAAAAACTCAAACACGAACATTTTCCTAAATGCGGCTATAACTCAAGAAAAAAATGAAGGTTCGTGAAAGGCGATTATAAATATGGTTATAGAATTCGCAACTATAGTACAATCCACAATCGTAGTCATCAAAGTTGATCGATGGGCCATGAAAACTCAAAGACGAGAGGTTTCCTAAGTGTAGCTATAACTCAACAAAAAATGAAGGTTCACGAAAGGCGATAGAAAATACGTGCATGGAATGCACAACTACAGTTTAATCCACAATTGTAGTCACCAAAGGTAATTGATGCCGCATTTAATAAAATGCTCGTGTTTGAGGTTTTCATGGGCCATTGATCAACGTTGGAGACTAAGATTGTGGATTGTAGTGTAGTTGTCCATTATGTATGCTTATTTTCTATCACCTTTCATGAACCTTAATTTTTTCTTGAGTTATGCCCGCATTTAGGAAAGCCCTCGTGTTTGAGTTTTTGTGGGCCATCGATCAACTTTTGTGACTACAATTATGGATACTATAGTTGTGCATTATGAATTTTAATTTTCAATCACCTTTCAGGAACCTTAATTTTTTGTTGAGTTATAACCGCATTTAGCAAACCGCTCATGTTTTAGTTTTTGTGGGACATCAATCAACTTTGGTGACTACGATTGTGGATTGTTTTAGTTATAGCTGCATTTAGGAAACTGCTCATGTTTGAGTTTTTTTGGGCAATCGATCAATTTTGGTGACTACGATTGTGGATTGTACTGTAGTTGTGCATTTTGTACACATATTTTTAATCGCCTTTCACGAGCCTTCATTTTTTGTTGATGTATAGCCGTATTTAGGAAAATTCTATTGTTTGAAGTTTCGTGGTTGATTGATCCAATTTGGTGACTACGATTGTGGATTGCACTAAAGTTGTCCATTCGATACGCGAATTTTCTCTCACCTTTCATGAAACTTCATTTTTTGTTGAGTTATAGGCGCATTTAGGAAACCGCTCATGTTTAAGTTTTCGTGGGCCATCGATCAACTTTGGTGACTACGATTGGGGATTGTTTTGTAGTTGTGCATTATGAACCTGTATTTTCTATCGCTATTCGTGAACCTTCATTTTTGGTTGAGTTATAGCCGCATTTAGAACACTGCTCATGTTTGAGTTTTGTGTGCCATCGATCACCATTTGTGACTTCAATTGAGGATTGTACTGTAGTTGTGCATTCTATACGCATATTTTTAACTGCCTTTCACGAACCTCCATTTCACTTTTATGAAGTTTTATAGCCACACTTAGGAAACCGCTCGTGTTTGAGTTTTTGTGGTCAATCGATCAACATTGATGACTACAATTGTGGATTGCACTATAGTTGTCCATTCTGTACGCGTATTTTCTATTCCCTTTCATGAACCTCCATTATTTGTTGAGTTATAGCTGCATATAGGAAACTGCTCATGTCCTAAAGAGACACGGATGGTCCATTTTTTTAGAAAGTTATTTCTTCTTAAAAAAGATTTTTTTGAAAAGTAGAAGCAGTAGAGGTAACAGAGGAAAATTTTGAATCCTTTTATGAAAAATGGGATAAATGGGTTTTGTAGAGAATGTCATTTTGAGGAAACCCAGATCATCCTTTTTTTTCAAAAACTAATATTTCGCCAACATGCAAAAACCCCTCAAAAATATAATCTATGAAACAGTTTTTTTTGGGAAAATAGAAAATATGGGTTGTATAGGTACTCATGTACTCAAGTGAACCAAATCGTCTGGTTTTTCAAAAATTAAGCTATTCTTGAAAAAGATAGATTTTTTGAAAAGTAGAAGTAGTGGAGGTAACAGAGGCTAAAGGAACCCAAATTGTCCATTTTTTGAAAAAATAAGTTATTCTTGAAAAAGATAGATTTTTTTGAAAAGTAGAAGTAGTAGAGACATAAGTAAATTTTTTGAATCTTCTTATGAAAAACCTAAGAAATGGGTTTTTTAGAGAATGTCATTTTGAGTAGACACAGATCGTCCTTTTTTCAAAAAATTATTTTTTCACGGACATGCAAAAACCCCTCAATAATAGAATCTACGAAACAATTTTATTTTGGAAAATTGAAAATATGGGTTTTATAGGTGCTTGAGAGTAAAGAGACCCAAATTGTCCTTTTTTTGATAAAATAAGTTGTTTTTGAAAAAGATAGATTTTTTTAAAAATAGAAGCACTAGAGGTAACAAAGGCAAATTGTTTGAATAATTTTAAGAAAAATATGAGGTCTTTATTTCAGAAAACTAATTTTTCATGAACATGCAAGAACAACTCAAAAATAGAATCTACGAAACAATGTTTTTTGGGAAAACGAAAATATGGGTTTTATAGGTGCTTGAGAGCTAAAGAAACCCAGATCATCCATTTTTTGAAAAATTAAGTTGTTGGAAAAGATAGATTTTTTTGAAAAGTAGAAGCATTGGAGGTAACAGAGGCAATTTTTTCGAATCTTTTATGAAAAATATGATAAATGGGTTTTGTAGAGAATGTCGTTCTTAGTAGACCTAGATCATCTTTTTCTCGAAAAACTAATTTTTCAACAACATTCAAAAACGCCTCAGAAATAGAATCTACAAAACAATTTTTTTGGGAAAATTGAAAATATGGGTTTTGTAGGTGCTCGAGAGCGAAAGAGACCCAGATCATCCATTTTTAAAAAACAAAAGTTCTTCTTGAAAAGCATAGATTTTTTTTCAAAAGTAGAAGCAGTAGTAATAGAGACATATTTTTTGAATCTTTTTATAAAAAATTTGGGAAATGAGTTTTTTAGAGAATGTCGTTCTGAGTAAACCCAAATCGTCCTTTTTTCAAAAAACTAATATTTTACCAACATGCAAGAACCCCCTCGAAAATAGAATCTACGAAACAACTATTTTAGGGAAAATCGAAAACATGGGTTTTATAGGTACTCGTGTGTTGAAGAGACCCAGATTGTCCAGTTTTTGAAAAAATAAGTTATTTTTTAAAAAGATAGATTTTTTTGAAAAGTAGAACCAATGGAGGTAAAAGAGGCAAATTTTTTTTATCTTTTTATGAAAAAAATGAAATATGGGTTTTGTAGAGATTGTCGTTCTGAATAGACCTAGACTGTCCTTTTTTCAAAAAATTAATTTTTCACCAACATGCAAGAACCCCTCAAAAATAGAATTCACGAAACAATTTTTTTTGTGAAAATAAAAAATATGAGTTTTATAGGTGCTCGTGTGTTGAATAGACCTCGCTGTTTTTAAAAAAAATTAGTCGTTGTTGAAAAAGATAGATTTTTTTGAAAAGTAGAAGCAGTAGAAGAAATTTTTTTGAATCTTTTTTCTGAAAAATATGATAAATGAGTTTTCTAGAGAATGTCATTCTTAGTAGACCCAAATCGTCTTTATTTTGAAAAACTAATTTTTCACAACATGCAAGAACCTCTCAAAAATACAATCTATGAAATAATTTTTTTGGGGAAAATCAAAAATATGGGTTTTATAGGTGATGGTGTGCTAAAGAGATTCAGATCATCCGTTTTTTGAAAAAATATTTTGTTCTTGAAAGAGAGATTTTTTTGAAAAGTAGAAGCACTAGAGGTAACATAGGCAAAAATTTTCAATCCTTTTATGAAAAATCTGAAAAATGGGTTTTGTAGAGAATGCCATTTTTAGTAATATCCAAATTGTTTTTTTTTTGAAAAAGTAATTTTTCACCAACATGCAAGAACCCCTCAAAAATAGAATCTACGAAATATTTTTTTTTTGGGAAAATAAAAAATATGGGTTTTATAGGTGCTCATTTTCTAAAGACACTGAGATTGTCTATTTTGAAATTGTAAAACAAGGAATATTTTTCAATCTTTTTATGAAAAATCTGAAAAATTGGTTTTGTAGAGAGGCAAATTTTTATGAAACTCAAACACAAGCGGTTTCCTAAGTGCACCTATAACTCAACAAAAAATGAAGGTTCACAAAACAAGATAGAAAATACAAGTATAGAATGCACAACTATAGTGTAATCCACAAACGTAGTCACCAAATTTGATCGATGGCACATGAAAACCCAAATGCGAGCGGTTACCTGAATGTGGCTATAACTCAACAAAAAATGAAGGTTCACAAAAGGCGAAAGAAAATATGTGTACAAAATGGACAACTATAGTACAATCCACAATCGTAGTGACCAGAGTTGATCGATGGCCCAAGAAAACTCAAAGTCGACCGGTTTCTTAAATGCGGTTATAACTCAACAAAAAATGAAGGTTCGTGAAAGGCGATAGAAAATACACATATAAAATGCACAACTATAGTGTAATCCACGAGTGTAGTCACCAAAGTTGATCGATGGCCTACTAAAACTCAAACATGAGCGGTTTCCTAAATGCGGCTATAACTCCACAACAAATGATTGTTCCTGAAAGGCGATAGAAAATATGCGTATATAATGCACAAGCATTGTGTAATCCATAGGAGTAGTCACCAAAGTTGATTGATGGTCCACGAAAACTCAAACTCGAGCGGTTTCCTAAATCTATAACTCAACAAAAACTTAAGGTTCGTGAAAGGCGATAGAAAATACACATACATAATGGACAAGTACAGTGAAATCCACAATCATAGTCACCAAAATTGATCAATGACCCACGAAAACTCAAAGACGAGCATTTTCCGAAATGCAGCTATACTCAACAAAAAATTAAGGTTCATGAGAGACGATTAAAAATATGGGTACATAATTCACAAATATAGTACAATCCAATATCGTAGTTACATGAGTTGATCGATGGTCTACAAAAACTCAAACATGAGTGGTTTCCTAAATGTGGCTATAACTCAACGAAAAATGAATGTTAACGAAAGGCAATAGAAAATACGCATATAGAATGCACAACTATAGTGTAATTCACAAGCGTAGTCACCAAAGTTGATTGATGGCCCACGAAAACTCACACACGAGAGGTTTCTTAAATGCAGCTATAACTCAACAAAAAACTAAGGTTCACGAAAGGCGATAGAAAATATGCGTACAAAATGGAGAACTATAGTGCAATCCACAATTGTAGTTGATTACGATTGTGAATTACATTGTAGTTCTGCATTCTATACTTGTATTTTCTATCGCCTTTCGCAAACCTTCATTTTTCTTTGTGTTATAGCTGCACTTAGGAAACTGCTCTTTTTTGAGTTTTCGTGGACCATCGATCAACTTTTTTGATTACTATTGTGGATCGCACTATAGTTCTTCATTTTCTACGCGTATTTTATAGCCTTTCGCGAACCTTCTCTTTTTGTTGAGTGAAAAATAATTTTTTCGAAAAAAGGACGATCTAGGTCTACTTAGAACGACATTCTCTACAAAACCCATTTCTCAAATTTTGCATAAAAAGATTCAAAAAATTTGCCTCTGTTACATCTACTACTTCGACATCTCAAAAAAATCTATCTTTTTGAAGAATATCTTATTTTGTTCAAAAAATGGACGATCTGGGTCTCTTTAGCACACTAGCTCCTATAAAACCCATATTTTTTATTTTCCCAAAAAAAATTGTTTCATAGATGCTATTTTTGAGGGGTTCTTACATGTTCGTGAAAAATTTGTTATTCGAAATAAGGACAATCTGGGTCTACTCAGAATAACATTTTCTACAAAACCCATTTCTTTGATTTTTCATAAAAAAATTTCAAAAAATTGTCTCTGTTACCTCTACTGTTTCTACTTTTCAAAAAAATCTATTTTTTTCAAAAACAACTTATGTTTTCAAACAATGAATGATTTGGGTCTTTTAGCTCTCGAGCACCTATAAAACCCATATTTTTTATTTTCCCGAAAATAATTGTTTCGTAAAAAGATTCAAAAAATTTGCCTCTGTTAAACCTCTACTGCTTCTATCTTTTTAAAGAAGAAAATATTTTTTGAAAAAATGGACTATCTGGGTCTCTTTAGCACACGAACACCTATAAAACCCATATTTTCGATTTTCAAAAAAAAAGTTTCATAGATTCTATTTTGAGGGGTTCTTGCATGTTGGTGAAAAATTAATTTTTCGTAAAAAGAATCATCTATGTCTACTCAGAATGACATTCTCTACAAAACCCATTTCTTAGGTTTTTCATAAAAAGATTAATTTTTTTTACCTATGTTACCTCTACTACTTCTACTTTTCAAAAAAATCTATCTTTTTCAAAAATAAATTATTTTTTTCAAGAAATGGACAATTTGGGTCCCTTTAGCATATGAGCACCTATAAAAAACCATATTTCGATTTTCCCCAAAAAAATTGTTTTGAAAATTCTATTTTTGAGGGGTTCCAACATGTTGATGAAAAATTAGTTTTTCGAAAAGAGGACGACGATTTGGCTCTACTCAGAAGGACATTCTCTACAAAACCCATTTTTCTGAGATTTTTCATTAGAAGATTCAAAAAAAAAAATCTCTATTACCTCCACTCCTACTTTTCAAAATAATTTTGCATGTTGGTGAAATATTAGTTTTTTGAAAAAAAGACGATCTAGGTGTACTTAGAATGACATTCTCTACAAAACCCATTTATCCCATTTTTCATAAAAGGATTCAAAAAAATTGTATCCGCTACCTCTACTGCTTCTACTTTTCAAAATAATCTTTTTAAAAAAGAACTCACTCTCTAAAAAAATGGACGATCCGTGTCTCCTTAGGACACGAATGGTTTCCTATATGCGGCTATAACTCAAAGAAAAATGAAGGTTCACGAAAGGCGAAAGTAAATACGCATACAAAATGGACAACTACAGTGCAATCCAATATTGTAGTCACCAAATTTCATCGATGGCCCACAAAAACTCAAACACGAGTAGTTTCCTAAGTGCAGCTATAACTTCACAAAAAATGAAATGAAGGTTCGTGAAAGGCAGTGAAAAATATGCGTACAAAATGCACAACTATAGTACAATCCACAATCGTAGTCACCAATGTAGATCGATAGCCCACAAAAATGAAACATGAGCAGTTTTCTAAATGAGGCTATAATTCAACAAAAAATGAAGGTTCGCTAATAGTGATAGAACAAAGTTGATTGATGGCCCACAAAAACTCAAACACAAGCAGTTTTCTAAATGCGGCTATAACAAAACAAAAAATGAAGGTTCACAAAAGGCGATAAAAAATACACATACAAAATGGAGAACTACAGTGATTCGAATCCACAATCGTAGTTACCAAAGTTGATCGATGGCTCACAAAAGCTAAAAAAAAGTGACAAAAAATTCAAACATGAGCAGTTTCCTAAATGCGGCTATAACTCAACAAATACTTAAGGTTCGGGAAAGATGATAGAAAATTTGCATATAGAATGCACAACTATAGTGTAATACACAAGCATAGTCACCAAAGTTGATTGATGGCCCAAAAAAACTCAAACATGAGCGGTTTCCTAAATGTGGATATAACTCAACAAAATATGAAGGTTTGTGAAAGGTGATAGAAAATAAGTGTTCATAATGCATAACTACCTTGCAATCAACAATCGATTCACCAAAGATGATCGATATCACACGAAAACTCAAACATTAGTAGTTCCTAAATGCGGCTAGGTGATTAAAAATATGAGTACAAAACACGCAGCTATAGTATAATCCACAATCATAGTCACCAAAGTTGATTGATGGCCCACAAAATCTCAAACATGAGCGGTTTCCTAAATGCGGCTATAACTCAACAAAAAATGAAGTTTAATGAATGGCGATAGAAAGTATGCGTATAGAATGCACAACTATAGTGTAATCCTCAATCATAATCACCAAAGTTGATCAATGGCCGACAAAACTCAAACATGAGTGGTTTTCTAATTGGGGCTATAACTGAACGAAAAATGAAGGTTCGTGAAAGGCATTAGAAAATATGCATATAGAGTACACAACTTCAGTGTAATCCACAATCGTATTCACCAAAATTTAATGATGGCCCATGAAAACTCAAATACGAGTGTTTTGCTAAATGCGGCTTTAGCTCAACAAAAATGAAGGTTTATGAAAGGCAATAGAAACTATGGGTATAGAATGCGCAACTATAGTGTAAACCACAAACGTAGACACTAAGGTTGATCGATGGCCCACAAAAACTCAAACTTGAGGGGTTTCTTAAAAGCAGTTATAACTCAACAAAAATGGAAGGTTCACGAAAGTCGATAGAAAATACATGTACAGAATGGACAAATACAAAGCATTCCAAAATTGTAGTCACCAAAGTTGTTCAATGGCCAACAAAAACACAAACACGAGCATTTCCTAAGTGCAGTTATAACTCAACGAAAAGTCAAATTTCATGAAAGTTGATAGAAAATATGCATATAGAATGAACAACTATAGTGTAATCCACAATCGTAGATACTGAACTTGATAGATAGCTGACGAAAACTAAAACACGAGAGTTTTAATAAATACGGCTAAAACTCAACAAAAAATAAAGCTTCGCAAAATGCGATAGAAAATACGCATATATAATGGAAAACTAAAGTGCTATCCACAATCGTAGTCACCAAAGTTGATCGATGGCCCACAAAAACTCAAACATGAGCAGTTTCCTAAATGCGGCTATAACTCAACAAAAAATGATGCTTCGCGAAAGGCAATAGAAAATTTGCGTATAGAAAGCACAAGTAGATTTTAATCAAGAAGAGTAGTCACCAAAGTTTTTCGATGGCCCACGAAAACTCAAACATGAGCATTTTCCTAATCCAACTATGACTAAAAAAAAAATGAAGGTCACCAAAGTTGATTGATGGCCCACGAAAATTCAAACACAAGCGGTTCCCTAGTGCAGCTATAACTCAACAAAAAATGAAAGTTTAAGAAAGGTGATAGAAAATATGCATATAGAATGCACAACTACAGTGTAATCGACAATCGTAGTCACCAAAGTTGATTGATGGCCCACAAAAACTAAAACACGAGCGGTTTCCTAACTGTGGATATAATTCAACAAAAATTAGGGGTTCACAAAGGGCGATAGAAAATATGGGTACAAAATGGACAACTATTGTGAAATCCACAATAGTAGTCACCAAAGTTGATCAATGGCCCACAAAAACTCAAACATGAGCGTTTTTCGTAAATGCGGCTATAACTCAACAAAAAATGAAGATTCATGAAAGGAGATTAAAAATATGCGTACAAAATGAACAACTACAGTATAATACACAATCATAGTCACTAAAGCTGATTGATGGCACAAGAATATTCAAACATGAGCGTTTTCCTAAATGCAGCTATAACTGAACAAAAATTGAAGTTTCGTGAATGGTGATAGAAAATACGCGTATGGAATACACAACTATAGAGTAATCCACAAACATAGTCACCAAAGTTGATTGATGGCCCACGAAAACTCAAACTTGAGCGGTATACTAAATGCAGCTATAACTCAACAAAAAAGGAAGGTTTGCGAAAGGGGATAGCAAATACACATACAAAATGTATAACTACAGTGCAATCCACAATCGTAGTCACCAAAGTTGATCGATGGCCCACGAAATCTCAAACACGAGCTGTTTTCTAAGTGTAACTATAACTCATCGAAAAATGAACGTTTGCGAAAGGTGATAGAAAATACGCATATAGAATGCACAAATAGATTGTTCCACAATCGTAGTCACCAAAGTTGATCGTTGGCCCATGCAAACTAAAAACACAAGTGTTTTAATAAATGAGGCTATGACTCGACAAAAAATGAAGGTTCTTGAAAGGAGATTTATGCGTATAAAATGCACAACTACAGTACAATACACAATCGTAGTCACCATGGTTGATTGATGTCGCACAAAAACACAAAAATGAGCGGTTTCCTAAATGCAACTGGAACTCAACACTAAATGAATGTTCATGAAAGGTGATAGAAAATACGCATATAGAATGCACAACTACAGTGTAATCGACAAGCGTAGTTACCAAAGTTGATCGATTGCCCACAAAAACTCAACACGAGCGATTTCCTAAATGTGGCTATAGCTAAACAAAAAATGAAGGTTCGAGAAAAGCGATAGAAAATTAGCATTCATAATGCACAACTATAGTGCAATCCACAATTGTAGTCACCAAAGTTCATTCAATGGCCCTCGAAAACTCAAACACAAGCGGTTTAATAAATGCGGCTATAACTCAACAAAAAATGAAGGCTCACAAAAGGCGATAGAAAATAAGCATACAAAATGGATAACTACAGTGTAATCCACCATCGTAGTCACCAAAGTTAATTGATAGTCCACAGAAACTCAAACACGAGTGTTTTCCTAAATGCGTCTTTAACTAGAAAAAAATGAATGTTCATGAAAGGAGAGTTAAAATATGTATACAAAATGTAAAACTATAGTATAATCCATAATCGTAGTCACCAAAGTTGATGGATGGCCCACAAAAACTCAGACATGAGCAATTTCCTAAATGCAGTTATGACTCAACCAAAAAAGAAGGTTCGGAAAAGGCAATAGAAAAACACGTGTATAGAATGTACAACTACAATCTAATCAACTATAGTGCAATCTACGATTATAGTCACCAAACTTGATCACTTCTATGAAAACTCAAACACGGTTTCTAAATGCAGTTATAACTTCGGCAAAAAAAAATGAGCGTTCGTGAAAAGTGATTAAATATATAGACAAAATGCATAGCTATAGTACAATCCACTATCATAGTCACCAAAAATTGATTGATGGCCCAAAAACACTCAAACATGAGCGGTTTCCTAAATATGGATATAACTCAACAAAAATGAAGGAGTTCATAGGGATGGAAATACGTATAGAATCGAAACTATAGTGCAATCCACAGTATTGGTCACAAAAAGTTATTGATGGCCTTGAAAACTCAAAGACGGTTCCTAAATGCCGCTATCAACTGAATAAAATTGAAGAGTTAGTGAAGGCAATTAAACTCATGCTAAAATACGAACTACAATACAATCCACAAAGCGTAGTCACTAAAATTATTGATAGCTGAAAACTTCACTTGGGCATTTTCTAAATGTGGCTATAACTCAACATAAAATGGAGTTTTGTGAGAAGGAAATTAAAAAATAAATTTATAAAACACACAACAAGTTACAATCCATGATCATAGTTAGCAAAAGAAGTTGACTAATAGCTAAAAACTCAAACATAGGCGATTTCATCTGGCTATAATAACAAAAAAGTTCTTGGCGATAGAAAATGTCGTAAAATGCACAACTATAGTTACAATGCAAAATGTAGCTATAACTCAAACATAAGCGTTTTCTAATCATTATAACTAGTTTTCAAAAATGAAGGTTCATGAAAAGCGTTAAAATATAAAACACCAAAATGCACAGTCAGGTACAATAAAATGGCGAAATCGATGAAAGTTGATCGATCACCCACAAAAGCTCAAACATGAGCAGTTTCCTAAATCGACTATAAGCTGAGCAAAAATGAACCTTTATGAAAATAATAGAAAATATGTGTATAAATGCACACAACTACAGTGCAATCCACAATCATTGTCACCAAAGTTAATCGATGGACCATGAAAACTCAAACACGAGCATTTTCCTAAATGCATCTATAACTCAACAAAAAATAATGGTTTGTGGAAGGTGATTTAAAATATGCATACAGAATGAACAACTACAGTACCATCCACAATTGTAGTGACCAAAAGTTGAAAAAATATTATGAAAAAGCTAGAAACACGGCGTTTTCTAAATCACAGATATAACAACAAAAATGAATGTTGTGAAAGTGATTAAAAATATGTACATAATGGATAACTATAGTACAATCTAATCAAGTCACAAAAAGTTGTTGATGGCCCAAAAACTTAAACATAGGCAGTTTCCTAATTCAGTTTATAACTCAACAAAACTAAAGGTTCATAGGGTGATAGAAAGTACATGTATAGAATGGATAACTATAGTACAATCCACAATTGTAGTCGCCAAAGTTGATCGATGGCCCACTAAAACTCAAACACAAGTGTTTTCGTAAATGGGGCTATAACTCAACAAAATGAGCGTTCCACGAGTCAATACAAAATCGTGTATAGTAGTCTAACACACAATCATTAGTCACCAAAGTTGATTGATCGCCCACGAAAACTCAAGCACGATCTTTTTCATTAATGCGATTATAAATCAACAAATACTGAAGGTTTGTGAAAGGCAATTAAAAATATGCATACATAATGCACAACTACAGAACAATCCACAATCGTAGTGATCAAAGTTGATCGATGGCCCACAAAATCTCAAACACGAGCAGTTTCCTAAAAGCGTCTATAACTAAAAAAAAAAAGAAGGTTCGTGAAAGGAAATACAAAATATGCATATAGAATGCAGAAATAAAGTGTAATCCACAAGCATAGTCACCAAAGTTGATCGATGGCCCACAAAAACTCAAACATGAGCGGTTTCCTAAATGGGGTACAACTCAACAAAAAATGAAACTTTGCGAAAGTCGATGAAAATATGCATACAAAATGGACAATTACATTGCTATCCACAATCGTAGTCACCAAACTTGATCATTGTTCCACGAAAACTCAATCAAGAGTGGTTTCCTAAGTATCAAGGTTCATGAAAGGCGATAGAAAATCCTCATACAGATTTAACAACAAATATCCAATCCACAATCGTAGTCACCAAAGTTGATCGATGGCCCATGATAATTTAAATACGAGCGATTTCCTAAATACATCATAACTCAACAAAAAATACAAGTTTGTGAAAAGCGGCTATAACTCAAACTCAAACTCGATCAGTTTCCTAAATGTGGCTATAACTAAAAAGGAAATGAAGGTTCACAAAAGTTGATAGAAAATACTTGTACATAGTGGACAACTACTATGCAATCCAATATATTAGTCACTAAAGTTGATTGATGGCCCACAAAAACCTCAAACACAAGCGGTTTCCTAAGTGGGGCTATCACTCAACAAAAAAAGAAGATTCGCGAAGGATGATAGAAAATACGTATATAAAATGCACAAACTACAGGGTAATCCACAAGCGTAGTCATCGAAGTTGATCGATGGCCCAGGAAAAATCAAACTTGAGTAGTTTCCTAAATGTGGTTATAAGTCAATAAGAAATGAAGGTTCGTGAAACACGATAGAAAATACGCGTACAGAATGGACAACTACAATGAAATCCACAATCGTACTCACACAAGTTGATCAATAGCCCATGAAAATTCATCTTAAACACAAGCGGTTTCCCAAGCGCAACTATAACTCAAAAGAAAATGAAGGTTCAGAAAAGGTGATAGAAAATATGTGTACAAAATGGACAACTACAATGTAATCCACAATCGTCTTCACCAAAGTTGATAGATGGCCCAGGAAAACTGAAATACGAGCGTTTTCCTAAATGTGCCTATAACTCAACAAAAAATGAAGGTTCGCGAAAGGCGATAGAAAATACACATATAAAATGGAGAACTATAGTGCAATCCACAATTGTAGTGATCAAAGTTGATCGATGTCCCATGAAAAATCCAACACGAGGTGTTTCCTAACTGCTACTATAACTCAATGAAAAATGAAGGTTCGTGGCAAGCGATAGAAAATAACGATACAAATTGGACAACTACAATGCAATCCACAACCATAGTGACCAATGTTGATCGATGGCTCAAGAACACTCAAATACGAGTGGTTTCATAAATACAGCTATAACGCAAAAAAAAATGAATGTTTGTGAAA